>CANUEP010161458.1:0-186502 GCA_947857235.1 Jatropha podagrica
GATGTTTAGATATATATATATATATATATATATATATATATATATATATATATATATATATATATATATATATATATATATATATATATTTACAACATAACAATCATTAAGAAATCGTTGGGTCGGCCATAAAGCAGACAAGTTTGAAGGTTGCAAACGTACCTTTCAACATAAGATACCATATCATCTCTTGAAAACAAAAGCAAAACTAGTAAAAGCCTTCCCATTTTCCTGCTTTCTTCCATATTCTTTGGCTTCTGATCGGATGCTCTTAATATTGTTATAAATAAATCAAAGAACGACGAAGCAGAACATGCCACCATTATACCTTACTTGGCACTCTGCAACTGTTCTAACAAGAAATGGCCAACTTGTCTGTCATAATATTGCTTCCTTTCTTTTCTGTTAAATCTTAATTTCTTGAGCCTGTCTGCCAGTTGTGATGCAAAACTTTTTCTTGAGAAGCTCTTGTTCCTTTCTTTCTTCAAGACATGTCCCAATCTCCATTTTGTTTTTTTTTCCAATTTGAACGATCGAAGTATTCTTGATCTGTACCTTATGCATCAATCAACTCTAACTAATTAATCTCCTCTCATACAATAGATCGCGAAAGAAAACTGTTTCTAAATTTGTACTATTCATTATCTAAATATATAATTTAATATTATTAATCGCATAATTCTCTAATTTGCTAGGTTCGGACTAAATCTTACTTGCACTAGATCAATTCATCAGTAGGTATAATATTCGGTGAATATTTGCTCGAACCCACAGCATTAGGATAAATTCTGTTGGCATTTAGTCTACTCAATAAAGGTAAAATCCTTTGGAAAAATTTACTTTATAGACGAACATGTATGCTATGTTTTGTTTTTTTATTTTAGATGTACTGCATATCAGGTTTTTTTTATTAATACACAACTATTTCTCAAAAAGAAAAAAAAATACATGACCAACGGCATATGTACTGATCTCCATGCTCGGTTTTGTATTTGGAATAATTTCACTGAAGAGAAAAAGTTTAACATTAGCTTAGTTTTCCGGCCAACTCAGTAGATTCCCGACCAGGCAGATATAAGCAACTTCAATGACAAAATCCAGTTGAAAAAAATAATTTTATCTGTCTCATTGAGTTGAAGAGCACTCAAGGAACAGGTAGGTATCATTAGCCACCTGAAAAGAAATGTAAATCTGGACCATATTTTGTCCAATTATAAAGCACGAAACAAGCTATCATGTATATATTGGTAGAATCAAGAGGTGTAATCCATCATCGGACAATAGAGCATAAAGGTTTTCGGTCCATCCAGAAGATAAAACTGTCCCTTTAACCAGGACTGAGTTAGTTTCATTACTATTCTAACCACCACTATTAATGTGTATCAATTCAGGTAATTGAGTTTAATTATCATTTCCAAGAAGAGTGCACGAAGTGATCTAGTAATGAAGGATATGGAACTATAGACCTATATATAACGTGCGTTGACAGTGATCTGTATTAGTGCATTGGTGGAGATTCACTTCAATGAAAACAAACATATACGACTATATAGACCGTTCTGGAACCATTTTACAATGTGGACAAGTTTAAATGAACTTTCTTTTTAAATGATGAGGTCTAAGGCTCACAAGTCGGATGGTTGCATGTGCATATGTGCCTTTCTTATTGGCTGATATAAAAAAGAAAAAAGAAGTACAATTCTTTTCCAGTTAATTTCCTTTTTTCTTTTCATATTATTTGTCTTCTAATCAGATGAGATGCTGTCACTGTAAATAAGCGAATGAACGACGAAGCAGAATATGTCACCATATTGTGACTTGGCACTGAGCATTTGCTATAAAGTTGCCTCCACACGATCAACTAGTCATCAATCCGAGCTGCTAAATTATCCTCAGATCATGGAAACCAGAAGCAGTTATTGCTTTTCCTAACCTGTCAATGGTAATCATGCGGCAGAATATATTAATATTTTAAAAAAAAATGGACTGGACTTGCCTATATATTTTCTGAAAAAACCAGCGTAAAAACCCACTCAAAGACTGAAACTTGCAGGCAGATAAAAAAATAAAATGTTGATTAGCTGTGGTCTAATTAGTCTTTCTATCTATGGTAGAAGATATAAGGGATGAGAAGTCTCGAATTTAAGTCATTTTCAACACAAAAATTGTCATCAATTTGGTGAATGAAAAGGAAGGACTATCTCTATAGTATAGTTCAAAACGTTATTCCGGTTCATTGGATATCTCATATATTAAAAAAAAAATGATAAAAATGAGAGAGATCATTGTATATGAAAATTTTGCTAAATTTTAGAGAGTAAGAGTAAATGTTAATTTCTTGGATGATTTTTAGAAAATCAAGAGACAAATTTTGGGTTATTAGCAGTTGTGAAAAAAGACTTAGAGACAGAACCTAGAATACGCTATACCAGTAGCTTTATGAACAATACAAGCATGAAGCTCCGAGAGACAATCTAAAAGAACATGACCTCTTAAACTGAGAGAGAAAGCTAAACTTCCTAGTCAATCCGCCCTATATACATGAGAAAACATAACATTCTCACATTCCTGCATGGGTTGCCTAATAGCATTAACAAAAAGCTGAAAACCTAATGAAGTAGCCACCACACCCTTGAGCATCTTCACAACAAGTTCACTGTCTCACTCCACCTGCAACGCACTAATGCCATACCTCTTAGCCAACCTCAAACCTTTAAAGATACCCCATAATTCCGCCAAAGGGACTGAAGAAACACCTAGATTGGCTGAGAAGCCTGTCAGCCACCGAGCATGCACCCCTGATCCAACCACCTGCACAAGCATTGTCATTTTTACACCGCCCCATCCGTGTTAAGTTTGAAGAAACCCGATGGTGGAGGCCACCTAGTAACCCATTACTGCGATTTCGCAGGCCTCTCAACGTGATTCAAAACCCGCATCTTAAAGATACCGGAGACCTCCAAAGCATATCCACGAATACTATTGACTAAAGAAACTGCATTACGAGTATCTCCTGAAAAGGGAAATTTGTTCCTATACCCCCAAAGCTTCCAACATGCAACAGAGAACATTAAAGGTCAACTAACACCATTGTCACGACGCAATGACTCCATAAGATTATTGTTGAAGTGTAAGTAATCTCACATCTAATAAAATACAAACTAAGTAAATGTCATATGACGAAAAAAGTGACTATCAAGGTATCAAAACATATATCTTTTGGTACTATAAAGATATCTTCCCACATTCATCTAATACTTAGATAATAATTTTCGACCAGAAAATAATTATGTTGAAAGCTCTTTTTAAATTTTTTATAAAGTGTTGACTTCGCTAAAAATATAATACAAAATTAAAAATTTTTTTATTATAATACTTATGCTAAAAATATGATTATTCAATGTATAGTAGATACCAATAATATCTAAGAAAAAATAGTAAAAGATTTTAATTATTTTAAATAGTGTGGAGTAACACCCTAAAAATTTAGATAGTTGTTTTGCACCAACAATAATGAACTGGTAACTGGTATAAACCCGTGAAACCAATGTTCCCTTAGTAATAAATAATTTCAGGTCAAGCGCATTGTAAATGGGAAGCGGACACATGAACAGAAGCACCACCAACCGCCATAACCGTTAAATTTCGCGGGTCACATCTCTCACGAAAATTCCCTAGCCATCAAAGATTCCCCTCCACGTTGTGTGTACGCGACTCAGGTCTCTCTCTCTCTCTTTCGCTACACAGCCCTGGAACGCCTTTCACATTGAAGTCAGAGAGACTCTCGATTTTGCAATGACGTCTCACAACCTGGTCAATGGCGTTGCTACCAATGCTTCATCTGCTGCTAATCATGATGGCGATATTAGATCGGCTCTCATATTTCTCGGTACTGGTTGCTCCAGCGCTGTCCCCAACGCAATGTGCCTTATACAGCCCTCTGATCCTCCTTGCCATGTTTGTTCTCAGGCACTCTCGGTTCCACCGGAGCAAAACCCTAATTACAGGTTCGATTTTCCTATTTTAATTGCTCCGTTTTCATTTTGAATAAGATACTCTATTTGTAGTTTCAATCAGAAATGTTTCTTTTGTCCTGTGTTTGGTTGTTGAGAAAATTTAATTAATACAGATCATATTTTTTTTTTTTATGCGAAACAAATTACACATTTGGATATTCATTTATTTCTCTTCTTACTATTATTTTTTAATTTTTTTTAATATTTATAGGTGTAATACGTCTCTGCTTATAGATTATTGCCAGAGTGATGAGAGACATAGCTATATATTGATTGATGTTGGGAAGACGTTCAGGGAGCAAGTACTTAGGTGGTTTACTTTCCACAAGATCCCTCGTGTGGATTCTGTGAGTCGTCTTTCTTCTTCATTGCACTCTTTGTTAATCATTGACACACAACCAAAACGTTCTTGTTCTCTCATTAATGATTCATACATCAACCAAAACTCTCTTCTACACTGATGAAAGCATTTTCTCATGTTGGTTAGATAGAGTAGTCGTACATGTTTCTATAAAAAAATTGGATTGATTTGAAAAAATTGTCATTTGGTCTTCTTATACGATTGGATTGAGTTCAAGTTATGGAGAAAGATAAAGACTAATGAGAATGTCGAGATGGGTAGCAATGGTAGTTAACATTGTTATTATTGTAGAATTTGGTCCTTGATGGAGAAGGATTTAGAAGGAATAAAAGTTGTGGCAGCTCTAAGCGGTTAATTTTCAAGCCTTCATTTAGTTTTATTCCAGCCTTTTACTTTTAGAATTTCATAAATTGAATGGTTTGTGTGAACATTTTTGCAAATTCCAATATGTGAGTCTATATGTGAAGCCTAAACTGTGATCTCTGCTATTGAAATTCGCACAATATGATTTTTCCTAGGTGGGAATGAAGAATATTAAGGGAAAACTTAGCAATGGGAAGCTCACCAAAAGTAGTTGGTTGCTTAGGTAGCCATGGTCGGCAAGATGAGAAGCAATAAAATGGGAAAAAAAAAATCAGCCTCATAAGATTGTCAACTCTCTGCATTAATTATAATGCACTATCAATCTGTTATAATATGTGTGTATTGGCACAAGCATACCCCTAAATGTTGATAGATTGCCTTTTTGAGAAATTTCAACATCCTTGAGTTGCCGCCTTCTGTAATTTCCATGTCAGATTTTTTTTCTTTTCATTATGACTGACGAGGGGGAATACTTTGTAAGAATACAAAATCAAACAGTCGGTTTTCATAATCTCCCATGATATCATAAATTTAAGGGGACTTTATTCCACATGGTCTTGGATTTGTGAATCATGCTTCTGCTGTCAAACATGTTAGCATTTCTCATTTTGCTTCATGATTGGTCTGCCCCCTTCTGGTATTATTAGTAACAATTTTTTTATGAATTGCAGATTATTTTGACTCATGAACATGCTGATGCAGTTCTTGGCCTTGATGATATACGTGCTGTGCAACCATTTAGTCCTACAAATGACATTGATCCAACTGCCATCCACCTAAGTCAATCTGCCATGGATAGGTAATTTTCTTTCCTTTTCAGCTATATGCATACGGCTTTCAACAATTTGCTCAATCACTATTTAAACTCTTCGATTTTCAGAATATGCATTTGTAGTGTAATAATTATGACCATGTTGCTTGATCTGCTTATGATATTGTGCTGATGAGATCTGCAATGATAAATTTAGGCTCCCTTTTGTTCCACCGAAGGAAAAAAAAAAAAGAAAAATTCCTAGGTAATAGTCGCTGTAATAGTCAGCGCTGTTGAACATACATCTTTAACATCTGGAATCTGAGTTGACTTATATGAGGCCATTAATTAAAGCTTGAAGTTCCTTGGATCTCCAGCTTTACTTTATGCATTAAATTGTTTCACGGGTCAGTATGAATAACTCACATGATCTAAGTAGAAACTTTATGGCTGAATTATAAAGATACTGTCAGATCTCTGCTGGTTTGCTGATAATCATCATATTATGGAGAACAAGGAAACCTTATCATATGTTGAACTCTCAACCATACAACTTTTATCTTTAGAATTCATGCTTTTTTTTAAAAAAAAAATTACTCTTGCTTTTTGAACTGTCAAGTGTGATCCAACTCATAACACTGCATTGATATCTGCTAAAACTTTTGAAAACAGCATTGCAGTGAAATTTCCTTACCTGATAAAGAAAAAATTAAGGGAAGGTCAAGAAATAAGACGGGTGGCACAGTTGGATTGGCAGATAATTGAGGAAGACTGTCAGAGACCATTTGTTGCATCAGGCCTGCAATTTGTTCCTTTGCCAGTTAATTAGTTTCCTTAAATTTCTCTTGAAGATATTGTCTACATTTACATGCACAGAGAGACAAGCAGATGGTTCATACACATGCCCTTGTTTCTTATGTTTGTTTAATAATGTAGGTGATGCATGGAGAAGATTATGTTTCTTTGGGTTTTCTCTTTGGTGAAAAAAGTAGAGTAGCTTATATATCTGATGTTTCACGTTTCCCTGCAAGTACAGAGTTCGGTGAGTCTTAATCTGTTCATCTTTCTGATGATAATTAATTTTTATGCATATTTTACCCCATTTCTATCTTTTCTGAGATTTTTAATTCCTGTGAAATGAGCAAAGATTCTTTTCTCATTATTTGCTATTGTTTTTGTATAAGATGGAGGATTGTTTTATGGAATCATATCTCATTTTTTGTAATTTTTTTTCCCTTTCATTTAATAAATCTTTCTTTTGGCAGTGATTTCGAAAGCTGGGGCTGGGCAGTTGGATCTTCTTATCTTAGACACATTGTACAAGGTAAGTCACCAAAATTATGTTTACTTGTACTTCCTCAATTGACCTCAATTGTTTCAAAGGAAAGAAGATCTATTAGCAGCATAATGATTAGGGGTTCCCATATGCTGATTTATCCACATGTACCCATGCCTAACAAAATTCAGCAGAATATGCGCGAGGCACCTGGAAATGAGCATGTATTGAATTATTGACATGTTTCACACAGATATATAAACATGAATTCTCTAATAAGCTCTAATAAGGCCAGCCATTAGCTATAAGTCTCACTTCCTCACACACAGTGGACTATTCCATTTTATCCTTCTTTCTGATACTCTAGATTAACTTAAATTCTTGAAATTAAAACTGTAGAAAAAAACGGTCATTCTAAGGGAACAACCAGTGCATTTCTTTCAAATAAATAAATTAATGGATCATTCACCTAGAATATTAGCATCATTTATGAGACAAAAGCTGTAGTCCAAATCCATTTTATGGACTTTCTAATTTTTGCAAGGAAGCATTATGATCGGTTGATATGTTTTGAATAATGGAACTAAAGCTTAAATAGAATTTAAGAATGACATAGTTGGTTTCTCAGGTAGGCCTTTCTCTTGTATGCATACCATCTTTTGATCAATGAATTTGGTGGTGTATAATGCATGGGCCCTTGGACACTTTGAGAAACCTCCTTTTTTCTGTCCTCCCCCTTATGCCACTGACAACACATGTTTAGGCAATTTTCAGTTGCCATTCTGCTTTTCTATATGTATATAATTTCCTTGAATCACTGAACTTCTGCTTGCCTTTACTCTGCAGAGTGGCTCCCATAATACCCACTTCTGCTTTCCTCAGGTTTGTTTCTATTTGTCCATTGTCTTTCATCTTTGGAAGGTACTGTCACTCATTCTGCTAATATGCAGACCCTTGAAGCTGTGAAGAGATTATGTCCCAAGCGAGCTCTTTTAATTGGAATGACTCATGAGTTTGATCATCACAAGGACAATGATTTCCTAATGGAATGGTCTAAAAGGTATGTACTTTTCTTGACTTGATGGTCTTGCTCTCATTGACATAGTGAATTTTGGTTGACGGTGTCCGTGTTTTGGCTGTGGACGAGTGCAATAGATCATATCAGTATAGTTTAAGGATTTAATATTGTGTTTTATTTCATCAGAATTATTCTTTTTCTATCATTGTTACCTTTGTCATTGTTTGCATGCAGGGAAGGAATACCGGTGGAGCTTGCACATGATGGTATGAGGGTTCCTATAGACTTATAGTAAGGTAAACCCAACTCTTGTTATGGAAATATATACATCTAACCTTCAGAACTTCATCGTGTTGGTAAATTTATGGAGAGGTATTATAAGGATTTTGTTGGGGGATGGCCTTGAATGCCCATTGTGAGGCCCCTACCCATATGGTTTAGAGGGCTACCAATCTAGTATTTCTTGATTTTAGCGCTTCTGCAATCGCATGCTAATTTTTGGAATTAACGATACTAACATTTATATGCAGGTTGAGGTATTATTTTTCACACTCATCATAAGGTGTGTTCCATAATTTCCATCGATGATAAACAAGTTGAAATTATTTATATAGCTTGAGCAGAGATCAGTTGAATAGTTAAAACATTTTATTTTTTTGTTGTTTTTTCAATTAGACCCTTAGTTTTTATGGATTAGCAAAATTCTGTAGAAATATTAACCTTTTTTTGTAGCTTACTTTATTGCGTACTGGTGCCCTTCATATGGACATTTGGTCGTGCTGTTATTAAAATTAGCCAAATTTATAAATTTGCACGCCAACATTACAAGAAAAATCTGATGCCCTCAATTTTTATTTTGACTCATAAATCATCTTAACTTTCAAAAATTACACCTATCTATCCAATATCCACAGAATACGAGGTTCAAATTCCTTTGCAAATTGTTTAGATGAAAGTCATTTGATAAGTTTGGATAGTAAAGTAAAGTTACTTAGTCATTTGGAAAGAGAATGGGAGAGAATATGGTATTTTGAAAGATTTTTGAGGAGTTGAAAATTCGATTAAACACTTTAATCTTTTAACACTCTGAATTGGGTGTAAGCAAAGTTGAAAAAAAATTTAATTTTCAAAATTTTTTATAATTATATTTATAAATTTTTTATGATAAGGGTATTTTCATAATATTTATATTTAATATTACATTTTTTTACCACCTTCTCCGCAAACATAAAAAAAAGACATTTATAATATTTTACCCTATCATATTTTACTATCTTTTACTTATAATGTGAAGCAAAAGCGTTGTAAAGGTCTTGTGTGAATGTTGAAAGCGCACCTATGTTATGTGGTTGGCCGAGCCAATTGAGGATAGGTTAAATCATTCGATTGAATTCTTGAAAATTAAATTAATTAACAATTTATTGCTTTTTTTAAAATTCTAAGGAGGGTATTAAACCCCCCAAAAAAAAGAAAAAAAATGTAAAGATGAGTTGATTAATAATATGAAAATATGGAATTTGTATTTTAGAGAGAACTTATTGTCTATCCTGAAAAATGATTATCCAATCAAAATACAAGACAAGATGGAAGGATATTCTTAATAACCGTTAAGAAAAAGGTTTGAAACTACAGAATTATAATAGTTTCTCAGGGGCACATTTATATGTTAGGACGAAGGAGTTGTTCTAGCTCAATAATTGCTTAAAAGATATCATGATTCATGGATGGTCCCCGCCGATGTCAAATTCAGCAGCCTGGACATTGAAGTGCTGGGCTAATCTCAAAAAACTCGTGTTTGTTTTTTATATGGTCATATATTTTTTTGAAAAACATGCAAGGAAAATAGTTTCTGCTTGTGCTCATGAGATAGCAATAACATTGCGGGCTTTTAGAGTTTATGTGGGCGAGACTGGTGGTGGGAACCTTGGGAGTTTTCTAGACGTGTATTTTGGTTTCCTAGAACTCAACGTGGCGATAGGACTGAGATTATGTTGCAACTTTTGTTTTTATGCAACAATCCATATTCGCTTGACCCAACAACGACTAACGTTATCTTCAACCTCTAAATTACGTTGTATTCAACCCATGCGCTTGACTAAGCCTCACACTTTGGTCTTCAGCGTCAATATTCATCCAAGATTACTAATATTCACGATTTCACCAAAGTTAAATAAAGACGTACATAGCCTAATACAGGCAAATTTCTCATATTAAAAAAGAAAAAAAAAAGGTTTGAACGTTCTTCTGTTGTAATTGATTTGTGTAAACATCTAGAAATAGTCAAAGCAAAAGACTAATGAATATAATGAATTGGAAGCCATTTCCAAAGTCTCGAAATACCTTTAAAAAGCTCATTTAAGGCTAAGGTCATTGCCATCTCCATTCAAATTTTTCTTTTCCTGATTACCCTTTTAGCCTTCTTTATTCTTACGCTGTTTCTATCTGTTGATTAGTTCATTTGATATAGAGAGAGAGAGAGCAAAGTAGATGATGGCATGCTTTTTGCCTTTTAATAACAGGTATTTAGATATAAGCTTTTTTGTCTTCAGGCCAACTGTAGTTTTAGTTGATGAACTTTTGGAAACCCTTAAGCAGTTTTCTGGAAGCACTGAGAGTCTTGGGTGTGTTAACAGTTCCATTCTCAAAAGCATCCATGGAAATATGGTAAGTGACCTAATTAACTTTTTCTTTTAATTAACCCTGATTAATTAAAATTCTCAGATCTTAAACCAAAAGATTATCAAGTTATTTAAAGACCATAAATGACTTAATTGATTCTTAATGAATCTCCCTTCAGATAATATGGTATGGGGCATGGATGAAGAAGTCAAGTGACAACAAAGAGTTATTAACCGAAGCCCTTGTAAGTCAATTGCACTTCATATCCATTTAGGTCATCTTTAATATACTGTAATGAAATATAATCCTTTTTCTTTTTTTTAAATTTCAAACACATTAAAATACATGTATTTTATTTTTCTTCCGATTTCTGGCCAGCTGTCAATGTTAACAAATATATCAAGCATGGCAATCTTGAGTGAATATGGATTCTTCGATGCATACGCCGGCGAATCAAGAGACGGTTCCTCAGCTGCGAAATTCTCAACCGGAGATGCAATATCAATGAACATGATAATGGCAGAATCCGGAGACATAAATGAAATATCCTATGCAAATTTAGCAATATTTAAATCTCACTTCGTGAAAATGGAAGGTGCAACTGCTGGGGTATGCCTGAACTGCCAAAGCATGCCCAGAGTGGCATGTCTTTATGTCTGGAAATCTCTGCAATTTTGTTACTCCTGGATTATAAATTCTGACCATAGGAAGACGATGCTTCCATATCTGGAACGTTTTTCTCTTGACATTAAGTATGACATTTTTAGGGTAATTTTTGTCAGTAGTGAAAACGTATTAAGTTACAAGCAACTTTCTCCTAATCACATGTTACAAAATGGAGGCAATAGCAGAGAAAATGGACAAGTGATTATGCAAGGTTGAAACTTTAGAGTGCTTCTGTGGTTTAAACCTTTTGCACGTAAGCTAATGATGTATGGTGTAAATTAATTTACAGTGTTCGCTAAGTCCTATACTTCTTCTTTCTTTGATGATAATTTTTTTATGGTAAAGACGTATGCCTGATTCTACGAGCAATACCAGTAGAGTGCTAAGGGAAACACAGCACCCCAAGAAATTTAGTAAATAATAAGCAATTAATTGATAGTAACCTGCTTAGTCGTTTCGTCATGCTGTTGTTGAACGACAGCTCGGCTGCTGATCATTCATTTGGACGTAACCTTTCTTTTCGCTTTGTCCTTGTCGTCCAACGACAAATTGTCGTATAAAGGCAACGGGGAGATTATTCAATACAAAATGCTAATCCAAAAGTGCCACAGCAGCCTCACTGGAGATTTAGGCCCATTTCTTTTGCAATTGTCTTGGGCCAACTACAGATTTGGGCTTTTGCAAATCTCAACGAAAACAAATTCTATAGTCAAGTTGTTAAATTTGGCGCCGGCGTTTTTGGTCTATTAGGGATTCAATGACACAAACACAAGATGCCAATTAACATTCAATCATAGTAATCCCACCTTGCTTGATTTGCTTAAGAATAAACGTCAAGTGTCCAACTTTTCTAGGCTATTAATCAATCCTTTAAGTGGGTAAACATCAACCCTAATAATAACTAATGACCCATATTAACAATTATTATAACTTCAAATTAGCACATAATTCTGAACACGGGAGTGATTATGTTTAAAAGCTCTTTCTAAGACGCTAACTTTACAATTCAATCTCATCATCATTAGAGTAGAATTTAATATACTTTAACCACTGAACCAAACTATTTTGAGTTTCAAAAATTCTCCTTTTAATGAATTAAGAATTAAGAATTAATAATTAAATTTTTTTGGATTGACACCTTCACTAACTACTCCATGTGGCCTTAAATCCTTCCAAAAAGGCATACACCATCATTGACCATATAAAAGCTAAAACAGCATTCATTGATCAAAGGAGAAAAAGGTGACTTTGCATATCAAAATTTTCAAAGATTGGAGGGAAAGTAATACTATTATAGGGACCCATTTGAAAAATTTAACAAATTTTCTTCCATACAATGCCCATTCTAGTCAAACTCCATATTTTTGAATGAGTCCCATTTCTTCATATTCTCTCAATTGCATGTCCCACTTTTCTTCCCCTTCTATTTGGGTTGGAAATTTTGTGGCAAAAATCTAAAGCTTCAATAAGAGCCATGAAGACTCATGTGCTTCTTAGTCTGACCCAAGGACCTTAAATTCTTTGATGGTTGTTAAATTTTGAATTCTTGGGAAGTAAAGCACAAATAATAATGTGATTCATCTAAGAAATTTTAAAATTTTTTTTTATATATTTTTTTTGAGAATGCCCTTTAAAATTAGCTAGGTTCTTCATTTCTATTTGGTATTAATTTTTTTTTTTCCCTCCCTTAGCCTTATGAAGGGCAATCAAAGGAAAGATATGAAGGCATGTGGTAGCACTTTAAATGAGAAAGTGACAGAGCTTAATGGAGACAATTTTGATCAAAATAACAGACAAATGTGTATTTAATAGACAATTTTTCTTTGAGAAAGACAGACCCCATTATTTGTACTTTGAGAAGAAAGGGAACTTCTTTTTTGTGCCTGCCAGTGCAAGATCTATTCCTTTCTTCTTTTTTTTAAGTTTGTCCAGCTCAACCGACCTTTCCCAAGATTCATTCTACCCAAGTTCAGTTTTTTTTTTTTTTTTTTAAATTATTATATATGCTTATCAAAAAATATATTTTTGTTATTACCATAACACACTTTGCCCCTCTTCAAACGCAACTTCCCATATACGAGACGCATAGAGTGATAGAAACTGAAAGGAGAAAGCAAATGTAATTCTTGCAACTAAGCTTATAATAATAATAATAATACTAAGTTGGCACGGCGCCGTCTTGTCTAACAATGTGAGTCATGTGGTCAAAGAAGTGGGCTAGTCAATGTATTCTCACTTGGTTAATTAATTGAAGGAAAGAAATTAATTTGAAAGCGGGACAGATTGGGTCAAAACCCTGAGCTAAAGGCCATTGATGACATGTCATGCCCTAAGTCACCAGAAAACAAAGGACAATGTACCTGTGACAAGGGGAACAGTACATGTGAGTAGGGCTCAATTTCAAATTCTATTTAATTTAATGATGCCACATTATATATAAATGCTATAAAGAATGTTTTTGGACATACAAAAAAGTATTCTTTTGAGAAAGGATTTTTACTTGCTAGAAGATTAAAAATATTGGAGGGGACCTCTACTTTCTTTTTCTAGGGTTTCTTCGTCCTCTGGGTCATATATTTATTGGATAATATATATTATTACTTAGGCTTTTTTATTTAATTAAGAAATTAAAATATTGGGTTAGGAGTCCAAAAAAGCATTTTACTAGAGAATTATTATACTATATTATTGATTAACTTATTATTATATTAGTGGGATTATCACATCAAAAAGCATTAAGAAGAGGAATCCTATGGATTTTATTTTATAAATTTTTTTAAAAAAAAAACGTTATCAATTTTCAACTTGTTGAAAATGAATTACTAATTTTTTCAATAAATAAATATTAAGAGATCTTGAATTCAAAATTTATTTTTCTTTCAACATACATCATCATGGATTTTTGCTAATCCAATTTAAATTATTAAATTACAAGTTTAATTACCTTGAAATCAAATTCATGACAATATTATTTATATATACACTTTTTAAAAGGTGAATATGTTAAAGGGAATCCTATAAAGGTTTCTGTAACGTTTTGGGTCATCTTCTTTATTAACTTTTGCAACCCTAGAAATGTTTCTTGAGAAGAAAATTACCCATCTATGTTCTTTATTGGATGTCCTCTTTTGAAATTCTGTGTACAATTTTCTGTTCGACCTCAAAATCATTTGGTAACAACAAATTATTAAAATATTTTTACCTTATCTGAATTTATTTTCAAATTAGAGTGCACATGTCTCTAGATTAATTCATATGAACAAGACAACATGGAATTTGGTAGCCTTGGCAATGGCAACATATGAGGAAGAAACAGTTTCTCTATTTTCTTGGAGGAATTTCTCGCATATCGAATTTCCTAAACCCTAGTTATTGCTGTCTAGAACCATTCGAAAAATAAAAATATAGTTTCTATATTTAAATTATGATCGGGGCAAAAAAATAAAAAAAAAAATATAACACAGAGGTCATCTCATCCTCAACTGGTTCAAAGCAAACAAAGTGGCACGTTGTGATGGAATTCTGAACTTTTCTTTTTTTTCTTTTCTTCTCTTTTTATTCTTCATTTCTGACATTAATGAATAAGAATAAGCAAAGGTACAATGACAAAGGCATTGGTAAATGGTTGCAATTTTGGACACAAAAGTATCTTTGACTAAAGACTCCCGTGAAATTCTCATTAATTACTCGTTAGAAACCTCTGCGAGGAATTCATTATTTCATTTTATTTTTCTTTTTTAGTATTTTATTTAAATTATAAACTTAATAATATTTATTTTATGGCCATGATAGACGCCTGATTATCGCAATTCTTATTTGTCCTTTTTTAATTGCCAATTTGCTGGTTTTTAAAATAAACTTGAAAAAAATAATAAATTTTGAATTTTTCAATAATTTTAAAATAAAACTGTTTATGTACAATATCAAATCCAATTTAATTTGATAATTTCAGAATATTTTAATAAGCAGTTGACCAACCAACCTAACTGCTGTCACTTACCGTCTGATTTTTTTATGAAAGGACATGAGAGTTATTGCAGTTATTTATTTTTCTTCTCAGTTTATAATTCCTCAGAAAAATATATAAAGAAAATAAAAATAAAAATAAATTATGTCAGCAGCGTATTATTACGTGAGATACATACAGTTAAAATCTGTACAAAGATTCACCTTAGAAAATTCACATGGCAGTGACAGTAAATGTGCCTACGACTTTTGACGGTTTGACCGTCTTTATGTTTATCTTACTTTTCTCGACTTGGAGTTTCATTTTCAGTCACCTGTAAATACATTATAAATTAGGATAATCTATTTGATATTTGGTTCGTAACATATAAGAAATCATTAATGCGAAAAGAAAAATCAAATCCAGTAAGATCAAAATAAAATTGTAGTCTTCTTCTTAATATAAGAAAAGTCCAAATTGGTCAAAATGCAAATAATGAACACAACCAGTGAAATAATGAATCAAAACCTATAACAAAAGGGCCTTTTGTTTCTGCTGTAGTAATGAAAGCAACAAAAATAAACTCTTTCTGTATATATATATTATTATTACTTTGTATTTTTAGTAATATGTTCAAGTGATTGACAGAATAATGACACATTTACTTACTTGAACAGCTTACTATACAGAGCAAAGTGAAATTCCAATTTGGGCCCACTGTTCAAAAGCCTGCCCTTAATCATTCTCTACATTTTCCTTTTTGCCATTTTCCGAATTTAAGTGTTAGAAATTTGGAAAACTCGATGAAAAAAGAAGAAAAAAAAAGTTTTTCTTTTTTGTTTTTTTTGAAAGAATCGGCAATTCCTCGGCTGGTCAAGTAAGAAATCGCCGACTACCATTCTTGCCTGATTGAGATGTGGGCCCCAGGTGGTGACCTGGTGAGATCAGAGTGGGGTAGGGTGAGAAAGAGAGGGAGAGAAAGTAAAGAGGAGAAGCTAAAGCTTGGATCTTTGATTAACAGTAGGCATAATTCTTTCCACCTGTGACCTGTAGTGTCTGCTACAATAACACAACAGCTCTCTTAAACAAAGATATACAGAGAAAGACGTATGCTTGTAGCTTTCTCTCCTCCTCCTTTCTTTCTAGAGAACCAGACAGTTTAGTGAAAAAGAGGGAGAAAGATCTAATGGAGTACGAGAGAATACACAAAGTGCAGGTATAGTTTTTTGTTTTTGTCTAAACTCTGTTTTTAATAGAGTATTGAGAGACCCTTGTACTATTTTTGTTCTTGATGTTATTGCTACTTTCAAAGTAATAGGTTATCTGTTTTCTTTTCATTTTTCTTTTATTGGTGGCTTATGAGTTTTTATATTACTGAGTTTTCATTCTTGTTGTCACCTACTTCTGTTATGATCTGGGTTTTTTGCTTATTTAGCCTGTGATTTCTTGTTATGTCGTTTAAAAAAAAATCAATTTCCAAATTGTAATCTATTTTATGAATGGGGAGATTTTTGGGGTTTTACAAATGTTAATGTATTGAAAGGTCAATTATTCAACGGCTTTCTTTTTTATGTTTTTTTTTTTTAATTATATATTTGGTTGGTGGGAGAATTTGAGAAATGTACTACATGATTTTGCAAAGGAAATTGCACAGCAGAGCACTTCAATTTATTTGACGGGGACTATTTTGAAAGAATTCGAATAGCTTTTCGCTGTCTTTCTTGGAAATTTGTGGACTAAATGGTTCATTTGTTAATTGCAGACTGGTATAATATCTCCAAGTAAGCTAAGGATGAAACTAATGGGACCTCATCATAATAGAAAGAAAGATGGATCAAACAGTAATTCTTCAAGAACATCTCCTTCAAGGCTTGAGGACACTGAATTTGTCAAGAATAGCTTATTAGCTACTGACGATGAAGAAGGTTGGTATTTACTATCTTCTCCCCCCTTTGATTGCAAATTTTATTAGGATTTTATTCTGAGAAAAAGGGTTAGGTATTTAACTTAACAGAGTGCATTTTTTTTTTTTAGCATTTAGCTCAATTTTGAATTTCTGGTACTCTTAAATGTTGCATTTTGTGCATAACATTGAGTATTTGTATTGAAATATGGTATAAAGTTGTAGCTCCCAGTTTAGAAGTCGAATCTGTTAGTGCACCGGGCGATGCAGTGGTTGATCCCAGCCAAGCTGATCAGATGTCTTGCCAGGCCAAGGAGACCTTGCCAAAGGAAAATGGCAATTTGGGTCGTGTTAAAATGCAGCAATTCAGAAAGGTTGAAAGTGGTAATTCTACTGCAGTACACCCAATGAGATCTCTTGAAGATGAGAATCTTGATTATGATAGTAATGCTAGTTCATCTAGCTTTGAGTTCCATAAGGAGAGATCAGCACATAATCAATTCACTAGATCATTTTCAAGGTCCATGCCATCTAAGTGGAATGATGCAGAGAAATGGATTATGAATAGGCAAAATATGCAGCCTAATTACTCTAAGAAGAATGCTTTACACAGCCAAGCTAATCGGATGCTGGGGACCAATATGGTGAGGGTTGCTCCAGAATCAGCAAATCATGATCATAAGTCATCAATTAGTCGAGTAGTGGATACTAAGCGCATAGATATTTGTCAGCCTGCTTCACAAATGGCAATTGAGAAGTTCTCTTTTATTCCTCCTGGAACTCCCTCCATTTCTGGTCAAGCATATGGAGGGAATGTGCGCATAGATCAGTGTACTCAGAGTAAGGATTTGAAGGAAGTAGATCAAAGAGGACTATCTAGCGCACAAAGTTCAACAGAAGAGACAACAGGTAAGCTTGCATTTGTATTGTGCTTTAATTACTGCAAAGCTTATTGTGGATTTAACGCAATTTTTCCTGTACTAATAGGTTTTGTATGAACAAGAAATATATGGAAGTTCTTTTATAATGATATGGCGTTTTTCTAGGAATATACGTATATACTATGATATCAATATTTGAAATCAGTGAGTTTTTGCTGATGCATTATGGTACTTTACCAATTGATCTCCTTCAGCAAAATAATCAAGAAAGAAGTCTTCCTATTTTCCATGCCTGTAGGAAGTAACGCAACAATGTTTATTCTGGTGGCTAGTGCTTGCAATCCTAATAGGATGGCAATATGCAGTGAACACTTGGGGTCTATCAGTCTTCAAAATGTATGGAACTTGATAATTGAAACTTTTAGTTTATGGACTTGCAAAAATAGGTTGGAGGATTCAGAGAAATAGACAATTAGTCTAAGAAATAATCCCTTTTCTTCTGATTTAGCTGGTACCTTTTTCATTTTATTTTATTTTTGATAATCTGCTGATATGACCTTGCAGTTCTTCCTGTCATAAGATCTGTTTGCATGAGAGACATGGGAACAGAAATGACCCCTGTTACAAGTCAAGAGCCTTCTAGGACTGCTACACCTGTGGGTGCAACAACTCCTCTTCGCAGCCCAACTTCTTCAATTCCATCTACTCCCCGAAGAGGAGCACCAGTGCCGACACCTATGGAGCACAGTACTGATGATGATACGCATCATGCCACTGGAAGTGGCAAAAAAGAGTTGACTGAGCAAGAAATGAAACTAAATACAAGAAGAGAGATTGTGGCCTTAGGTGTCCAGCTCGGCAAGATGAATATTGCTGCTTGGGCAAGTAAACAAGATCAGGAAAAGAACGCATCTTCGGTTGAGACTGCTGATGTTGAGGAGCTTGACCGGATCGAATTTGAAAAACGTGCAGCTGCATGGGAGGAAGTTGAAAAATCTAAACACACAGCAAGGTTTATTCTATGGCCCTCACTCTTAAATATGGTTCAAAGTAGCATTCCCACAAATTTTAGTTTATAGAATACTTCAATTAACTTTTTTACCAGTAAGGTGTTTCTCATGTTTCACTCACAAAAGAACGCTTGATTCCTTCAGATATAGACGTGAAGAAATCAAAATTCAAGCATGGGAAAGTCAGCAGAAAGCAAAACTAGAGGCAGAGATGCGGAGAATAGAGGTATTTAAAGGTTCTTTTGAAGAGGTCGTTACAACATTGCAGTTTTGTGGACATTCTTGTCTAATAGACTCGGGAAATGTTTAGATCATAGGTTGATGATATGAAAATTGCTAGAGAGAAATTTTATAATGCCAAAAATTTCTGAAGTGGGTCAACGTCACTTCTAGCCATGATGAAATCTAGGCATCATAACAAATGATTTACGGCACAGACTACCCAATGCCTGTACTGTTATTAAATTTTTGAGACTGATGCAATCACCAATGTCGCGAAACTATAACTGAATCCATCTGTTTTTCAGGCCCAAGTTGAGCAAATGCGAGCACAAGCTCAAGCAAAGATGGTAAAGAAGATAGCTTTGGCAAGGCAAAGATCAGAAGAAAAAAGAGCAGCAGCAGAAGCCAGGAAAAGTAGGGATGCAGAAAGAACTGCTGCTCAAGTCGAGTATATTCGCCAAACGGGACGAGTGCCATCATCCCATTATACCTGCTGTGGTTGGTTATCATAAAACTTGAAAAATTGAAATATTTCAAGTAGAAAGAAACTGCTCATAATCTCATTGAGCCAAAGTGGCTTCTATTGTACTTTTTGTTTCTTTTTCATAATTCATTGCGTGTTGTCCACTTGTCTTGTTTGTTGCTCAATCTTGTATCTAATGGGTGACCTTAGTTTTCAAGTTAGAATGTGAAATTTCTCTGCTTTTTTATTCTTTTTGAGTCATTGGCAAACTTAGTATGCCTATTTGAGTACCTGAAAGCCAGATAAAGAACAACACCCTAAAAACTGGGTATTTTCTTATGCCCTTGCCTGTTGATACAACTCATACAGTTGGATAGTTAGTTTGGGCTTGAGTATACTTCAACAAGACAATATGAACTGGACTACGAAGGCCCTGACTCAGCTTTTCTGACCCAGGAAAGCCCTTATTTGTCTGGGCCGAGTTGGATGGGTGTAAGCTTTACTGTAGTTGGAGGCCCAAGGACTAAGAAGTTGCCTCTTCCAAGATTGATTTCACTAATTGTAATTTTTATTTCCTCTAATACTAAAA
Source organism: Jatropha podagrica (assembly GCA_947857235.1). Lineage (NCBI taxonomy): Eukaryota > Viridiplantae > Streptophyta > Magnoliopsida > Malpighiales > Euphorbiaceae > Jatropha > Jatropha podagrica. The sequence continues at coordinate 20,085 of CANUEP010161458.1, forward strand.
TAAAATGCAGAAAATTTATGAGCTTTCATAATGTCACACTTTTGATTTTTAAAAATTGTTAATCTTATTTTTAAGTTGTTTCAAACTCAAATTTGTCAAAAAAAAAAAATTATCATTTTATATTGTATGAGAAAATCATAAAAATTAAAAGAGCAAAAGGAGAAGAAAGAGTAAGGATGAGATAAAGATTGATAGATGCGTGCTTTTCGAACTATTGAACCACACGAATGACAGGACGGGTTAAAACCTAAGAGGAAAGTTCAAAGGAATTTAATATATTATTTTATTTAAATGTGGATAAACTAATGTCGTTGGCATGTACCTGTAATTTTTTTTAATTTTCAAAATTTCAATTTAATAAAGAGAGTCAGGCACCTTCTAGAACTGCCTGTCGTCTGAAGGAACAAGGGAACCTCCACCATTCAACATTAGTGTCTATCTAGTTATGCTGCAGGAAAAAGCTTCAAGAAGTTCAATGCATACCAAAAACAATATATTATCTTTAATTAGATGTTTCAAACTGAGTTTCCTTTCCAAAAATATCTATTTTATTATACTATAATTTGAAATTTTAAAAGTTAAAAGATTTTAAATCAGAATCTGTTCTGTTAACATATCAAGGTATAGAGTCTAATGGCATATACGTGTACGATTGGACAATAAATATTAAAAAAAATAAAAATCCACCCGCTAGATAACTAATCAAATAGAAATTAACCACTATCTAACCTTAGGTGTGGTGTTGGAAATGTTTTCCATAATTTAGAAGTGTCTTCAAAATTGTACCTAAGAAAAGGGGAAACGAAGAATGAAATGGATTGAACCACAACTTTTTAGCAAAAACCAGACACAAAGTGGCCACATGATGAAGCACACTTCAAACAAGTTAAGCAAAGATAGATAGATCTCTTTTGTTTTTTTTTTTTTTTTTTTTCATCCTTTTGTGGTTGATAGAGAATAGGTAGTCAATCGAAAAGTTACATACAACAAGCTAAGAGTAATAAGGGGCAACCCCACCCTCCCCCACTCTCAATGTAAAGGTCCTTTAGAATGGGTTGTTGGATAGCCAACCCTACATTTTATTGGTACTATTATTGTTGATAGTGCTGTACCTTTGTCACAATTCCATCCCTTAACCAAGTCCTATCCACACTTAGTGCCCCACAACATGCATTACAGAACACGAGCCCGTCTAAGTCCCACAAAAGATAAAACGACAGCTTAACTTGAAAAAGCAAATTTCCTTCTTTCCCTTTCACTGATTCAAACACCGAAGAAACGCATAAGATTCATAAGATTTTAATCAAAAAATCAGGAGATGGACTCACGTGCCTCATGTGGGGGCCGGTCTACCGACAATTTGATGCCCCATTGTTAAAGCCTAGGGCACACATTTGGACAGACCTGTAATAATTGAAGATGGTTCAAATGTACTCAGTAGAACACTGTCTGCCTGTTCTTCCTTTGGGATAGCGTATCACTGTACCTAGACCTAATTATAACCTAGAAACTCATATACATCTAGAGCATCACTCGCCCGAAATCTTTTACATGCCATCTTGATTTTACGTCATATAACCACTAACCACCACTTAGCTATTCATGCATTAGGTACATCTATGAGCATTCAGTTCTATCCAAGCCAGGTTAAGGCATCCAGATAGGACTACTGATAAGACGGTCAAAAATGTGGTTTAAGATTCTCTCCTCTACAGCCAATAACCTAACAAATCGGACAATTTTCACATTAATGCAAGCCTAGAAAGTAGCTTTCAACACGTAGCCAATGTACACTCAGCACGTCAACTGGTTCCTACAACTTGTATTACTCATCTAATCGCATAAGGTTCTTGTCACATCCACCGAAAGTTTAAATAATCACACAGTAGTATCATGCTCATTTCTCTATGTTCAAATTTATCTTACCATAAATTGAATTCTAAATAAGGAAAACAAACAGCTAAGTCCACAAAAGACTGTCCTACTAATAATGGATTGTACGTATTCAATAACATAAGAAACAAGAGCAGCATCTTCTAATTACAGTAATAGCTTATATATAAATTTTATGCTAGGATTAGGCGGTACTTCCCACCTCTTGAAGTGTCCAACGTTGAAACTAATATTACAAAAGAGAAAATGGGATCTTAACTGGTTAAATTGTTCAGTAGTCCAAAGACCCCACAGAAGTTATACAGGAGCTCAAATTTCTTGAGTCCTGCCGGCTTGCATAGTCGTCACAACTGCCATTTGAAAGCCTCTGAATTGGCACTGAGTTCAGAAGCTCTAGGCCACGTTTGCCCATTTGCTGCACTTCTTGTGGTGATAGTATTTTGATGCACCACACGCTGTTCACAAATTCCCTGGTTTAAGAAGCACAGAATATATCAACAGTGCTAATTAAGAATAGCAAAGAACAGATGGAAAGCAAACATTGTTTAGTTATTATTGGAAATATTTATTTCAAAACCACAGCATGTAGAAAGATGCCTTTATTTTCCAAATGATTTCATGAAAACATATCTGGCACAACTTAGGATTAAATCGCCAGGTTTCCAGAAAAACAATAATCTAGAAGTTTTAAGGGGGAGAAAAATCAACTAAAAGAATTGTTAGAATGAGGCAGCAAACTTACGGCCAGGGGTCATCACCAAGGAGAAGCACGTCATTCTCCCGGTCAACAAATACAAGCTGCCAGCCTGATCTCAGAGGGTCCTCCAGCTGGCCTTCAAGGCCAAACATGCGAGCAAGCTCACTCCGCAGCTCGTTGTAGCTGCAAAATTTGGTAATGTCTAGCGACCTACCAAAGGACCCCGACTTGTAAACCTGTCAACAATTACATTATCAGCATCAGATAGTACAAAAAGTAAATCAAGTTTGCATATTCTTTTTAAAAAAATAAAATAAAATAATAAGACAAGAATTCCATAAAGCCAAATGAGGTTATGACCACCAACTAGAATTCCGAAAAGGGAACTTACCTTGACAAAGGTTCTAGATGGTGGGTTAACTTGGCCCACATTTTCTGGGGACTGCAGGAAGCCTGATTCATCAATGCAACTTGAAGGTGTCATTGCTGGATTAAGCGAGAAATCAGAGCCTGTAGTACTCATGTAATTAGAAGATGAGAAAGGTATTGTTGTGGAATCACTATCACTGCCAACACCCCTAAGACCTGACATTCCACCCTGCAGTAGAAGAGACGAGGGCTCTATGTTTACACCGAACAGAAGATGACTCTGTGGATCAGCACCACCTTCATGATCTAAAGAACAATCCCTGCCAGGGAAGGGGGGTAAGGAAACAGAACTATGAGAGATGTTTGCCTGAGGGGGCCCCAGCTGTTCCACTTGTTGCAAAACACATTGTGGGGCTCCAGAAGAAATAAGAGGTTCAACAGCAGCTCGCTTTGATGGCCAGGCAGAAGAAGTCATTAAGGGATTGGTTCTAGGCATGTTCATCAAATGAGATGTTTCATCCTGGGAAAAGGAACCCATGAGACTGTGCAAAGGAGAAACAACAGAGCTCGTCACAGGGTTCCCATTTGAGTCTGAAAAACTCTGTTGCTGACACAGGGAAGGGATGGCCTGTAATGGCGGTGACTGGGATTGAGAGGCTGAAGCAAATTGGGATATGGAAGAGACAACATTTTGAATCTGTTGATGCTCAACTAGTTGCTGTTGTGGCAGTGGCTGCTGCTGCTGCTGCTGCTGCTGTTGCTGAGTACTTAGTGAGTGCTGGTGTGGCAACTGTTGCTGAAGAAGGTGCGATTGAGTCTGAGATTGAGCCTGAGGCTGATGTTGATTTTCTTGAACACTTTGAAGAAAGGCCTGTTGAGGCTGAGATGGCTGCAACATCTGGGGCTGCATCAAAGCAGCAGTTCTGCTTGGGAGATTTGCATGTTGCTGGAATTGTAAAAGGGATGTATTTGATGGTTTGGAAGGATCTATAGCCCTCATCTCCTGAAGTGCAGCAGCAGCCATAGCTTGGTACATGTCAGTTTGCAAACCAAGCATGGAAGCATCAACCCTTGGCTGCATCCATGGTGTCACTCCCAGTCCCTGAAAGTTCATAGATTGAATTCCACGGTCCCCATCTCCTCGTAGCCACATAAGAGGAGAATTCATCCCCAGATCATCGTCCTTCATTCCTACAGTCAGCAGATTGGTTGACAAGATATTAAAGAAAAAATTTTCTGTAAAAAGAACTAAAATACTCGAATGTAATCCTTAATAAAGTATTATTACTGAATCAAAGGAGGCAATAAAAATGAAATAAAATAAACAAAGAACCACAGAAGAAGATGATAGCCAAAGGCTAGAACTGGACTTTTAACAGACATAAAAACAACCAAGTGGGCAACCAACAGGCTTACCATGGAATGAGGGCAGTCCAGGTGGCCAAGGTCGCTTAAGCCTCAGAGGGAATGGAGATGGATACATTGGAAATGTTGTTAGTGGTTCAATCTCCCATAAAGAAACTCTCGGTTGCCTCTCTCCAGCTGTGGACTCATCCCAGCCAACCTATATTATTTGTTCCGTGCATTTTAGATAGGCAATTTACAAAATTAAATCGAGCCAAATATTTGAGAAAACTCGACAAAAACAACATTCTACCAAGAAATGATTTATTCAACAGTAAACAACATCTCTAATTGTTCTCACTGTACCTTAACTGAGCGCCAATGTGAATTTGGCCACCTAACAGGATCTAAATCACTTATGCCGGTTATTGTGCCCATGTAGCTGGATGAGAAAACAATTCTCAGATGTTTATATTAAGATGTGAAAATTTCTCAGGAAGAAAGTCATTTACAATGAAATGAGATAAAACAACACAAAGAGATGAAAACATATCATTGATGAGCCAAGGAAGCAATAAATAGAAGCATAAAACTGCCTTAACACACGAACACACACACACACACACAGGGATCCAACATCAAGACTGTCGGAACTAACCAGCTGCAATTAACAGCATTAGATCCCAATTAAATGCAGTGAGATATTTATTTCCAGTATTTGGTGTATTCAATGAATTTTCAGTGTGCTGCCAAAAATGAAGATCACCTTTACACATGTAAGGGAAAAAAAATTAAATAAAAAGATATCCAGAATAAATTGCAAGAAAGTGAATAAGCAATGGCCCAATAATGAGTAACTGTAAAATTATACTAATATAACAGCAAAGGTTCAGCAGGGCCTACCGACGGACACTAGATTCTTCTGTTTCAAATAGCATCCTAAAGCGCATGCCAACAGAAACCCGAGTATGATAGACTGCTTTAACATACTTGGCCAGTGGTATGACAAATTCTGATGGGCTAGCCCTGGATGAGAGAAATTGAAAATTAGAAGTGTGCATAACAATAAAAATGTAAATCTACCAACACTGAGGTATCATACCTCGGATTGTAAAATATGGTGAAACGGCTATTTGTTGCAGCTGCATGAGCTGCAGCAGCAAGAAGTCCTAAGTGCATGCTGTCGCTAGATAAGACTGATGAAGGCATCACAGTCTGAGGTCGATTGGCGCGGCGGATACCAAGCAACAATTGATTCTTTTCATTCCTGATAAAGTCATACCCATCTCCGTTAGCATTTACAAGATATAAAATATCATATTTTGCACCAAGTCATTTTTAAATCATCTTAAAGAGCACAGATTTAACCATTAAAGGGAAGTGGGAGGTAAAAGTTCACATATTTCATGCATGCACACAAATTAAACGCACCAAAGATCAAATATGTCAAGTCATAGATTTACCAGTTTAATAGACTAAATGAGTTTCAGGCATGGGTATACTTCGAGTTCAAAGAGATCATAAATGAAAAACCAAAATACGTTCAACTCTAATGAAAACAGAAGTTCAGAAAGAATCATAATATCTATTCAAAAGAATCAATACCAGATAAAAAGGACTGAATCCCCAGCAACAAGTCTTTTAGCACTAACAAACACACTCCAACCTGTTGTAAGGAGATGCCTTTTGGGCTGGCCTGACAGAAAAAAAAAAAAAAACCATGGAACTGTCAGATATATAGCATTTAGAGGCATTTTTTTAACTTAATTCTCCGGCAACCTCAGAATTATCATCTACTTGAGATTAAACATGCAACCAACAGAAATCCAATAAAAGGTTGTACCAGTGAAGAAATGTAGAAGGTGGATTTATAACACTCACATTTACTCAATTTTACCATTATTAGAGCTCTTATATCAAAGCTTTAAAATTTTAGTTCACTTGACCTTTTCACATCAAGTAGTTTCCACACAGAAGGTAGACATAGAAAGGCACAATTGTGAAACACAAGAGATGATTCCTGTCCCATAGAAGAGACCAACTAAACATTAAATCTCAAAAACTACTTTGAGTCAAAGACCATCACATGCACTGTTCTCATCATTTTGAGCATAAGATATTATTGACATGCTCACAGCTCATGCCTTTCAAACCCATTCAATTTAAACAACCAAAGTGGGGCTTCATTACTAGGAAAGTGTCAATGTAACCAACATCAAGATCAAGTACAGTTGCTTAATCAATAATAAAAATTAAGTAAAACGACGACGTAAAAAGGAAGAAAAACTCACCGCGAAAGATATGCCTGAATTTCCATTCATTATCATGCAGATCCCTGGCAATCAACTCTTGAGCTGGAGGTTGCTGGGAAAAGTCCTGTATGTAAAGAATTGATGTAAGTATGTCATTCAAAATTTAAACTGTTGGGAACTTAAACCTAACGATCGCATTCCAATGTAAGACTGAAGCTATACCAAAGGAGGAAACACTTTTTCAGCTGCCCGCCGAGGAACAGAGAACCCTCCATGAGTACTTGTGTCACTTGCTGTTAGAGTTTTACAGAAATAATTCGTTGGTTGTTTGCTGGGGGTACCCAATTCTGCTGGAAGGTAGGCATCCTTTTGCTCTTGCTGCAGAAATAAGGTTATTTTGAACATGTTATGCAATTCATGTCAACCATAGACCAAGAAAGTAAAACACAAGTATAGACAATGTGGCATACAGGACTCAATGGCTGCAAGGTCATCTGCGCATACACTTCATCTGTCTCAACATCTGCCTGCAATAGAAATATTTTCCAAGCATCTAAGATAGATCCAAAGGGAATATGCATCATAAGGGACGAGCAAACTAAACAAGTCTTACATGCATAGTCACATTGTGAAGCTGGCAGATAAGTTGAGGAGGTAAGCTTGGGTAGTTAGGGATATGAGCGTCCACTTCCTTGTTGGTTGATGCAGCAACCTGCATAAAGATTATCGATTTGGGTAAAAATACAGTTATCACCCAATTTGAATGGGATCATGTAACTAATAAACTGACAAATAATTCAAAACATGAAGGGAAGGGTATGAAGAGATGCTAATTCACATTTTCAAGTTGGATTTTCTAGATGCATGGACAAATTAACAGCTTCATAGAAGATTAAAAAAAATGTAACAAGCATACAAAAATGCTTAAATAGCCCAAATATGATCCCAGATCGACTAAATAAATTTCTCCCTCCATGAAGGCAATATTAAACGTTTCAAAGTCTGTATATTACCCAAGAAAATAATCATAATTTGTCCTGAAGATACAATAAATGCTAAATGACCTAAACATAATTACTGACAGGTAATATACGAATTCGCTTCACAATTACAGGGATAAAAGATAATTTAGATTATATCTGCTTACCTGCTCGCTGTGACCCTGGGGGAAATAAACAACACGGCTTCCAACAGCAGGTAAAGAAACGAGAGGACCCGCACACGCATGCCAAAGTTCAGAATTCAAAACCCTTTTCTCCCCTGCAAAAATTCATTTCATGTGTACTGTTAGAATCACCTGAAACCTACATTTGAGGTCACAAAGATAGAAAGACTTCATAATAAGTCCACCCACTAGTGAAAGCAAATAATTACATATGTCATCGAAGGGCCTTAACTAGTAACTCGACAAGGAGTACCGAACTAGCCCTGTGCCTGATTAACGGGCAGAAAATAGAGGAAAGAAAATCCCAGTATCCGTATCAACTGAGTCTGAGCTCTCTGCAGCTCAGGCTATCAAAACGCAAGAAGAAAACCCAAAAATTGAAGAATCTAAACCAGCCAAAGAGAATCTATCCGCCAACTATTCTTTTCAAGATCTCAATTTCTGTCCCTTTCCCATATTTTTCTGGATAAGAAAATGATTTTGTGGAAATCCCAATTTCAATACTTAAACCATAAATTTGCCCCAAAACTCAATCTAATCATTGGGTAAATAAAATTGAATAGATAAAACAATTTCAAAAGGAGCGCATCCCTTAGTCCCTCCCACCTCCAAAAAAGAAAAGAAAAAGAAAGAAAAGGGGAAAAGGGGAGAAAAAGATAAAATCTGCTAGCAATAATACTCACCTTCCTGGGTTTGTGGATTAAAACCAGCTGAAGCGAGCCTCATTATCACAGAGATTTAACACAACCTTTAAAATCCGTTTAGACCCACAACCAAAAGATCCAAAAACCACTCTTAACCACACTAACTAAACCCCAAACTGAACCTACTAAACCAATCAACAATTACTCTCTTCACTTGCTTCTCTCCGCACAATACCATACCTTCACCTTCTCCCTTGCCCTTCAGAAACCAATCCAGATTAAGGAATTCAGGCTTCTAATTTAAAGAAACCCAGAAGTCAAATAATATTCAATGTGAAACTTCATTTGAAATCTAACAACCAAAACAGAAAAACCCACTTCCCGAATCCTCAACCGAACCCGGTATTGTTACAAAAGACGATCGATTTCAGCCACATCCGTTTGCTATCTTCTTCACCCTCGACCCCCAACTTCACAAATCACTGAACAAAACTCTTCAACCACAAGCAAATGGAAACCCACATTCCAGCTCCAAAATCTACAATCCCACACGCGTGCTTCTCTAATGTGATTTCACCAATCAGATGAGCAAAGCTCAAAGACTAAGCAACCTGAAAATAAACCCAGAAATACCCAAAATCCGAAACTTGTAAAATAGCAATAGATCTCACTTCAAAGCACCAAATATTACTTCCTTTGGAACTTTCATAAACAAAAAAAGAAAAAAAAAAGCCTAGATCTTATTACACGAGCAAAACCCCAAAATAGTACAAGTTAGAAACTCAAGTACAGAGCATTCCAGAGCAAGTTGAAGCCACATGAACATGCAACAGCAACCGCTTTAAACATATATTAAAGATCTTAACAGAAGAATATATAGCTATAACCATATAAAGACACGAGTTTATTAATATTTATATAAGGAGAGGATTTTATGGGTTTGGGCAGTTGTTTCCAGTAATGGAAAATAGTGCTAGTGGTGGAGGTGATGGTTCTGCTGCTGCTGCTGCTTACTACTGCTGCTTTACCCCTCTCTCTCTCTCTCTCTCTCTCTCTCTATTTTGGCTCAATCAATGAACACCCAACCGCCATTATTTTTCCCTCTTTTTTATACCAAGAGAAAAAGGCAAGGCAAAACAAAAGACCCCATGGAGAGAGAGAGAGAGAGAGAGAGAGTGCTTGTGCGTGTTCCTATGAGTGAGAGAGTGTGTGTCAGATTGTCATTAGAGAGTTCTTTTTTTTTTTTTTCTCTTGATTTTCTTACTTTACTGTGACTTTTCGTGTTCATTTCAGACAATGTTGGAAGGAATCATTTACCCTCAAAGTTGGGAAGATTTACTCTGCTATCCTTCTATTTTTGTTTTTTCTTTTACTATTTTTCATAAATTTATTAAATAAACGGGGATTTTGGATTTTGACTACAAATAAATATACTGTTTAAAAAAATGAAAACAGAACTCACAATATTGTTTTTTTATATGTAAGCACATAACTGAGTTGATAATTCCTCTAAAATTATAGATTCTTATCCCATACAACAATAATTACGATTCAAATGAATAAAATTAATTTTGCATACAAAAAGACAAAAAAAAAATTCTAATAAAGTCTTCTTCCTCATTTTTTTGTAGTTAAATTCTCTAAAACCATAAGAGTTCTTAGCTCAACTCACCGCAATTTGTTCATATAATTTCGCTAAAGAGGGAGACATTTTCATAGTTCATAGCCCGTAGTATTCTAATTTTATAAGCTACAAGTTTCATTTCGAATTTTGATATGTTAGATTAAATTACAAGTAAAAATATTTTATATTTGAAGTGGTTAATATAAAAATGGGTTGGTCGAGGAGTATGAATAAAAGCATTGCATGAATGAAATGATTGAGAAGGAGATGTACATAAGAGTATGGTTGCAAGTTGATTGTCATTACTTAGCTATGGGCCAACTCTAAGTCCCACTACACGCACAATTATAATTTTAGGAAACCCCGCTCCAATTAAAACTTACATGCATCCATGTTTTGATTCTTTAAGACATCTCCACTATCCTCTTTCTTTTTAAACATTAAAAAAAAATTAGTTTCTTTTATGTTTTTAAATAATTTATTCAAGTAATTTCTGTTTTTTTTATAAGTCCACTTCTATAATATATTTATGATAATATTCAGTGAACCATAATATAATCTTATGTTTCATTACCGTTCAATAAATGAAATTTAATGGGTCATAATTTTTATATTTGGATGACTTAAAAACATTTATTTTTTTATAATTAATCATTCTTGTAAGCACTTTTATTTATTTTTACTTTGTGATATCATTACATTTTACTCGTTTTTGCAATCTTTTTACAACAATATTATGTTATAATGTGCGACAAAAACTATTTTTTACGTTTAAAAAAAAAAGAAAAACAATAATATAATTGTATTCTTGCAAATTTAATAAAAGGCAAATTAGCTATTTTCACCTTTTTTTTATGACCTTGAAATCATAAATTCTTTTTGGTTGAATATAAAAATACCACAAACATTCTAAAGGGTTAGCTAAAAAATTTCGACTTTAAAAAATCTATATTTAAATTATTAAAATTCACCGTAATATATAATTTTATGGAGGAATCTAACTTACGTGTACATAAGTAATAATTCACCACAAAAATCAAATCTTGAAATTGGTCAAATCGATGTGATTAGCAAAAAATATCTATGAGGAATTTGGATAATTCTGGTAATCTTTATGGAATTGCTTCGTTTTCTGGCAATTTAACTAATTAAAATATTTTATTTTATTTTATAATAAATATTAAATGACAGGTAATAAGTACTATTCCATTTTTTTTCTAGTGTTAGGTCCAACCAATCCATGCAAGTGATGTACTATTGGAAAATTTAAGAGGGAAGGGTCCATCCATTAAGGATTACATCTTTTCTTGGGACCATGCAATAACATTTTGATTTCTAACATTTCATAGATTGTAGTTGGTGCATGTTAGAATGTTTTAGGGTTTTCAATCTTTAATTTCATCAAGTTCACTAATCACAATTTTGATTACTCTTCATTTAACCTATTTTTATCCATTTACTTATAGATCCTAATTCCATCCCTCTTATACTCATAAACGTCCTACAAATTAATATTTTATCATAAAAATATTTCGTTAGGCTACTAAAGCTAATGAAAATCTTTTTTTTTTAACCAATTATGGTATAATTAGTCTTTTCACACTTTGTAAAAACGTGAAAAGTAAAATCTATTAAATTTAAATTATCTATGTTATAAAAGTTGTTATTAATTTAAAAATATTATTAAAAAATAGCGGTTATTTTATTGTTATAGTACACAAAATTATTATAGTTTATCGGGTATCATTAAAATCGCCCACAGTGTATCTCAATCATTAAATTTTTCCGTGCATAAATTTTGTTTTCCGCGTGAATTTAGTGGTTAGATCTAATATATGTCATCCCATGAAGCAATTAATTTTTAAAATTTTAAATATAAAATTAAAGCTATAATCCTCCATCTAATGATCTTCGTGGGGAAATTTCAATTTGAACCTTAAATTTTAAATAATTTCAACCAACACTATATATTTATATTTATATTTATATTTTTTTTGAAAGAACACATAACAATTATTAAACCATAATACTACACAATCTTGATTTTTTTTCTCAATTATCATTATTTCTCCAAATTTACTAACGAAAGGCAATTGAAATTTTTTTGATTATTTATAAAAGAATATTCCACGTATAGTATACTATTTTCCGACTCTTTTGCATGTAACATTAACCATTTTATGCAAATTAATAAAGGTTAATGAAAAAAATTCCCGTCGTGCCTCTTCATAAATGTAGATTTCTATAAATGAAATTGATTTAGAGAATACAATTTAATTTGGCAAATAAGTTAAGAAATTGCTCTCTGTTTTCTATCACAGTTTAGAAATTAATCTGTTTAAAAAGCATGTATTGCTTTAAGAATAATAAAAAGTATTAATTAGTTAATTATTTTCAATTTTACCATTATATTTATAACTAATTTTTACAATTTTCAGAACTCATCTTTATCACCTCCCTCTTTGTTTCTCTTAATTTTAGTGGCACATTAGTGGGAGAGTTTTGTTGAGATTGGAGTGATTAGACGAGATTAAGTGGTTTGATTACTTCTTTAATTATTGTATAAAAATTTCGAATAAATAGAAAAATTACTTAAATAAATAAAAATTCATAATTAACATACTCATTTTTTTTCTAATTGTTGTTTATTTTTAAACTATTATTTAATGAAGTAAGAGATGGGTCAAGTATAATTTTTTTTTTGTACTCCCTACTTTGCAAAAAGTTGAAGTTCAACATCATACTACTTTTTATAAGGACATTCAATTTTTAAAATTTAGTTGCAATTGCATCCTAAAATTAAATTAGGATTAGAGTTAACGATGATTAAAGGTAGATTTTATCGTCTAAATTTATATTTTTCCCTTATAATTTTATGCCTTTCTCTTTCCCACCATCTTATTCCATATTCTTTTTTTTTTTTTTTTGACAATCAGTAAGATTTTCAAGGTAACTTTTCATTGCAATTAATGAATTAAAAACCCTAATTTGGCTCCTTTAATTTTGACAAAAAAAGTTGACTCCTGACTTAGTGAAGAGAAAGGAAATTGTTATTAGTTCAGTTTATTTTGGACCGTTTTCTGTTAAGAACCAAAGAAAGGCCTAAGCCGGTCTAGTCAAACTAAAACACTTGCGATTTAGGAATAGAGACATGTCGAGGGGTAGTTTAGCAAAAAAAAAAAAGAAAAGTGACATCATCGAATCTTGTGATCCTACGGATAAAATGCAGATATTATCGTACAACAAACAGAAGAAAAGTGAAAAGGACGAATCCTGACCATTGGCTGATGGAAGAGCGGGTCCCAAAAAGCCGTGATGGGACTTGACGGTGAACCGCTGCTTACCTTTTTATTGGTCGCTGTCAGTTTGTACGGTGGAGAAACGGCACACGCAATAAATTACCCCTCTCCTTCATCACTGGCAGTGAGTGAGTGGCATAAAATGTAAATAAGCAGGTTGTAAGTGAAAAAGGTTGTCATATTATAAAGTGGATAATATGTCACAATCTCTCTCCCCTTCTGTATGTCATTCCTTCATTCATTCACTGTTCGTCCTACGATCTTGGAATAACTCTTTCCTTTTCTTTTTATTTATAATTTTAGAAATATTATAATAATATTTTAAAATATAAAATTTAATTAAAAATAATTATAATTTAAATTATTTGTAATTTTGTATTTGTTAATTTTATTAAAAATTATTTAAATGGAAAAACATCTATTTAAAATTTGAAATATTGAATTAATTATATAAAAATTAATGTCTATAATAAAATTGGAAAAAAATAAAATATATATTAAACATCATTGATTTTAATTTATTTTTGAATTAACAAACTCTTTTAGACGCTATTAAAAATAATAAAATAAATAAATGATAGAAATTCAAGCATATAAATTATTTTATATAAACCGCTTTCTCTTATAATTTAATTACTCACTATCAATAATGGAGGGCAGTTTCTATATCACTGGAATAATCTGATTAATCTTTTTATTAATATAAAAAATAAAAAATTTTAAATTTGAGTTCTCTCGATTATAGAAATTTTCATCGCTATAAATTGATAATGATGAATAAAAATCAATGCAGATCGTAATTTTTTTAAAACAAAAGCGATAAGAAGAGTACCAAAAACATTATTAGTGTAATTTTTGTATCTTTTATTTTCTTTCACACATGGTGGGGGAAGGCATGGAACAAAATTCTTAATCCAATATTAGTAAAATTCCAGTTAAGGAATTGATGCTATGACTTCCATTTTTCATATAAAAGATATATAATAACAAAATTAAATCTTTATAATTATATATAAAAAGTTGATGTTGGAGGATTAATTTAAAAGACTATGATGTTTGACTTTAAGACAAAATCCTAATCAACAACCTCAAAAAGTACATCACACTATCTTAATTAGGATTATGGAATTAATCAACCCTTTCATAATGGAATAAACTCATAAGGAAGCCAATGGATATTATATGATTGGTCCTTTTTTAATTTTATGAAAAATGAGAGATTTTGAATTCGAATTTCTGTAATTACAAATTTTCATCAATTTATAGATTTAGAGAGAGTTATATATTCTTATCGTATACCTTACTGTATTGTGTTGATTCATAGGATATAAAATATCCTAATGAATAAAAAAATAATATAATATATCAATTTTAGCTTTTTCTTATTAATTCTACGCTTCTCAAATTTAAATATGAAAATTTGGAATCGGGATTTCAAAATTTTCCCCGAAAATTATCTCTGTAGGGACACAAAAGTAATGATATTTTTTCTGGTATGAGCGCATGCATGGTGGGGTTGAGGCCAGACGTTCATGGAGCCACGTCATCGAAATTCTACACCATATAAAACCATGAGGGAGATTATTTCATAGAAACGTGTATACTTCATAATCACATCTCTGCATTCTAGGTGTAGTTCATAATCATGCATATAGGTCAACATAAATACTGCGTCTTATAATAATTTAATCTTTTAATTTTATAAATAAAAATTATTACGAAACAAAAATTTTAATATAATATATATTTTATAGGTCGTTGAACATGAATATTATTTAAGACTTCTCAATATAAAATGCATATAGCTTAGTTTGACTTGTGATTTTAAAAGAAAAAAAGGTCACCTCTCAATAAATTCTACTGAGAAAACTTTTTGAAAGAGAAACATGAAATATGAATCCCTCTTTACACGATCCACATGTGCAAAAAAACTCAAAACTATTTCTAAGTATAAAGAATAAAAAAAAAAAAAAAAAAGAAACTCTTAACTTGGTTTGAGAGTTGGGCATATCACATGCTGTGCACATTCGTTTCAAAGAAGAAGGGATAGATAGATAGATGCCTTTTAAATCTATTCCTTACAATTGCAAGTCAACAGCACATCATTCCAATTTTGGTTTAATTCCAAAGCTTATGTCTCATTCAAATATGGTACATTTTTCATATCTTAACACCTTTTTTCTAAGAACAACATGGCCTTGTCTATCTTCCCATTTGCACTCAAGATTAATTAGGCCATCCCTAATTATTTTCTTTAATTATTCATCAGTTTCCCACTTCTAAACATGATTAATTAGATTGGTAATTATTAATTATATAAAAACATCAAAATTGTATGCGATCATGTGTTATATATATATAGTTAGTTAGGAGGACATGGCCCTTATCGTCTTTGTTATTACCATCAGAAATGTAGACAATGGACCAGCTTGTGAGTGAAACATGCACCTAAAAGGTCATACATTTTTGGTATTTTGCACTTTTTATAATTCTGGCAATGAACAATCCTGCAGAAAGTGATGGAACTTAATGCCCAAGGGGTGCCCTTTGGTACAGCTAGTTAGACAATTAATTAATCAAAATCATCATAATTAAAGTAAAAAAAAAAATTCAAAATTATATCCCGTGACTGCTCTTATATGTTTACAACTTCAATAGAGTTTCATTTTCATACGCATATGCATTTTTATGTTTGAATCGGAATGGTATTTAAGTAAAACTTTCTCAATAATAATAATTCTAAATTTCACTGATCGGAATAAGGAATAAATAGGTAGTATATAAATATTGAGCTGTAACCCTAATTAGAAGGATGAGTAATGGGTATATAATAATTTCACACCAATTGGAATTTTAGAAGGATAACCTTATTCTTACTTTAGCCTGAGTGGGCAATATAGGGTTTGAAAGATCACACAATTAACCTATTAGAACGAAAGAACCTTTGTCGAGTCATTATAGCACTAGTCAATAGTCATCACAATCATCAATATATACACTTCTTTTGACTGAACCGCTAATAATTTTAACTTAGGATAAATTTACCCACGGATTGGTAATAAATTAAATTAATATTTTTTCCCTTTCAAACCCTAATAATCATGCATGTTCCTAATGGTGGTATTTTCAGACGTTGATGAACTGAATTCCTTCTCAAGGAATATACCCTTTAAAATTCTTTCATTTCAAGAAAGATTCATATTCAAATAATTAGTAATATCTATGAAAGAGCGCACTAATGACTACCTGACTTCGTTTGATATTTAATTAATTAATACTAATAATCAAGTAAGTTTGGCATAATTTTAATATTATTATAAATATAAAATTGAAAAAGAGATAAGGAAGCATGGAAAAGGGTCCACAAATTCACAGGAAGAGTCATTTGAAGAAGGGGCCAATATCAAAAAATCATCGAAGATGTCTTGCAAGCAGGTTGGGGAGCAACCATTAGCGGGCTCCACTCCCATTTCTTGCATGTAGAATTGACATATGAATCAATAATAGTAATTAATAACACTTCTCATGTACAATACATGGCATCATCATGTTCAAATTGATCCTGGGATTTATGGATGGATCACGTATGTGATATGATTAACAAATGAATATATATTAATTGATCTATTATCTGAAAAACCAAAATGGTTTGCTGCTTCTTTTTAATACAAAATTAAGATAATTAACTTCAAAAAGATTTACCTACACGTAGTGTATGAATTTATAGTATTTTATTGCAAGCGATCATATTTCTAAACTTACGTTAGGCAAAAAGGATAAAATATTAATTTTTTTTTTAAAAAATCAATTGATTTAATGATATAAATGAACTCATAGACTAAATGTAGACAAAAAATCTAAAAAAATATATAATAATAGACAAAAAAACAGAAATCATAATGTTTCTTCTTGAGATAATAATAAAAACAACTAGATCAGTATCTAAATAGAAGAGCAAAAGAGCTATAAACTTAAACTCATGTCACAAAATATTTCACAAAATCAGCACCTTTTTAGTTAAATAATCTGTAAATTGATTGCATTCTCTAGTTACATGTTTAAAATTCATTTTGACCAGAGACAATATTAAAAAATCAAAGTTATTAAATCGAGTCCACCGTTACTAAGTTCACTTATCGATATGAGAAACGTACAAATTAAAGTCCGATTCAATAATAAAAAATAAATAATTATGGTTAGAATGACAAAATAACTTAAATACCTTTTTAAAGTTGTCAATAATTCAATGTTTTTAGAGTCTAACGTTCTCATCCATCGATAAAAAATACAACTAACCAAGTCAAGAGAATTTCTTAAACCGTGGTTATCATTTTTGAGTTTGAAAACACATGAAAATGACAAAAATGATAGAGAAAAATATCAACAAAGTCGGCCAAATGTTCCTTTTCTTTTTCATTTTTAATTTTTCATTAAATATTTTTTGTGGGAATTTATCATTAAATATGTAAATAATATCAGAATTTAAACATATAAATGAATTTTCAAAAAGGTCGGCCATAAGATATTTATGTCCAAAATGAAATAAACACCGACTATGGCAGTTATGTAAATAAAAGTAAAAGAAATGGCAAAAGAGAAATGACATCCCAATAATTAAACAAAGAAAAAAGAAATATAATAAAGAAAAAGAGGTGGGTGGTGGCGGAAGATAATGCCACATTCACAAATACTACGTCTTTTACTGATTTCACTTTTTTTAAATAATAATAATAATAATATCAGTTCAAGAAAATAAAAATTATTATATAATATTAAAATGAATAGTAAAATGATAATATCCATAATTAGTAGTAACAGTAAAATGCTTGATTATTGCGCCATCCACACCTTATTATTATTATTACCTTTTTTTTATTAGAAATCAATTAATAATAATAATTTATTTAATAAAATTAATTATTTTAATAGTTAAAATGAAATGTATGGTCAGATTTTACTTTGAAAATCACAAGTTTAAGATTTTTAATCTCAAAATTTAATAAAATAAATAAATAAATTAAAGAGAGGTGTGTATGAGTTAGTTGAAAAATGATTTAGTATTTAATTAAATGGGAAAAAGAAAAAGAGAAAGAAGAGAGAGTGGGTTTAGGGAAAAGCGATAGATGTCAAAAAAGCAACAGCTAAGCGCTAGATTTGAGGGACCCATGAAATATGGTGGGTCAAGATATCGTCCCCTTTGACGGGACGTCAACACTCTTTCGCTTTCTATTCAGCCGTTTAGCCGGACGCTTTCCCATGCGGCTCTCTTTTTACCGGCTTCCTTAACTCCCACTCTCTTTTCCTAATCAATGCTCTCACTTTTTTTTTTATTCAATATTTATTATTAATGGACCCTACCTTTTTTCATCTTTACTAATGTATGTGAAGTGAATATTAGTGTAAAAATAAAAATATATTAACTATTTACATATTAAGCCTTTTAAATTTCTATTTATTGACATTAAATCCTTTAATTTTTATAATATTTCAGTAAAGATTAGGCTCTAAATAGATAGAGAGCAATCCAAGCAATTAATAGAAAGAAACAGACTTCATGGTAACGCGGTAGGGATAGCATATGATTTTGAAAGCAACAATATAAAAAATGTTTATTTGTCAGAAATTGATTATTCTTATTTTAGGAGTAAAAGCATAATAATAAATTTTGGAAGTACACAACAGTTCTTGGAAATGAAAGGTCCAACGGAACTAGCAAATGTAAAATCCTCATTGAAATTATTTTGGGAATTAGGTCAAGTTCAGATGACATGATCTTAAATTTACATTCTGTGGATAAGGATACTTGAAGTTGATTGTTTCTTTGAAAGATTTTTTTTTTTTTTTTTTTTTTTATAAAAAAAAATTGAAATATTCAAGAATGATGCAGATGTATATGAATTACATATGACATTGTAACCACAGTGATTTAGATATTTTTGTTTGATTGTTCAATTAGTGGATCTTGTCCCTCGCTTGCTATTCAGATCCAATTCTCTAGACTTAAATAATATTTAGGACAGTGAAATATAGAACGAGAAACCCTCAATTCGCATGTTTCTTGTCAGTGAAAATTAGTGGATCTTTGCACTTTGCTGTACAGTAAAATTGATTGAAGAGCCATTTTCTTTGTAGCCCTTTTACCCTTTTTCAAATTTTAACCTCGTACAGAATGATCAGTTGTAGGATGAGAATGCAAATTTTACTGAACCTTTTCAACTCTCCCTTTTGAATAATTTCAGAAAAAAGAAATAGAAATAAAAATTATAGGATGTTTTGCAGATATAGAGCAATTGCAAGTGTAGTGGACTTTCTACCAGGCAAAATATGAGAAGTGTTTCCACTTTAGATGTATAATCATTTCCATATATATATTTTGCCTTGCAAGATGAAAAAAGATTAGAAGGGAACATCTTGAATACCTATAGAGGGCACACCATTCATTTAGAGTTCCCCACCATCATAACATATATTTCATATGAAAAAAAAGGGGATCCAATTTCATTTTTTTTTTTCTCTTTTATTATTAATTATTAGTCTATTTTTATTAATTATTTTGGGATTTTTTCTATTAATTTTGGGATAATATATAATTCAAGTTTTTTGCAAATCGCATTTAAGGTCGGCAGCAATATTAGGGCAGGGTCAAGAAATCTAGAATCCGCTGAGATGGTTCAATCCGGACCCAACCTCTTAATTAAGGGACAGGATGGGTACAAAACTACAAATTTATAGCCTTTTCAAACAAAATGGATCCAAATGCATATTTTAGGGGAATGGTTTGAGTGCATTTGCAATAAAGGAGTTGCCTAGAAAATTGCTAGCCTTTTTAAACATCATTTGAGGGTTGGCTGACCTAATTGCCATCCACAAAACAATTTGTAAGTGGAGCCAAATGGACATATTATAGGTCATTAAAAGACTGGCCAACTTTAGGGTTGGATTGCAATAAAACCCTAATTTTTACTACAACTATCCCTAATTCATCCTCCCAAAATAGCTGAAACTTTTTTTTTTTTCTTTCTAGTTGAAAGCAACTGATATTACCAATATGCAAACTGTACATATTCCAAAATTTAAAAATGGGTATAGGGATATTCTAATTTTATTAAATTTCAACTCGACGGATCACATTAGAATTTATCGATGGAATAAGAAAAAGAAACAAAAGATTGGGATAGTAGAGCATAATAAGCCACCACAAAGTAGCATGCGCACAAGGCAAAGGTGGAAGCTTTGGTAAAAGAAAAAATGATGTGAGTTTTGAAAGAGTGATTATCAAAAGATTATGGGTTCCCTAATCACAATGCAAATTAATAGCCAAATGCGTGTACGTCTTTGATTAGACGTGTTGGTACTTAGAGTCATTGAGACGCCATAAACGGCACTGTCGTATAACATTTTATTATTAATATAAAAAATATAAATTGGTATATTAATGTATAATTAGCAGTTGGAGAGTTAACGAAAAATGCACTACGTCATTCCTATAAAGTTTAAAAAAGGTGATGCCAGTTGTATTTTAGTTCATCTTCTCATATTTTTTAAAAAATGTAAGAAATAGAGATTTTAAATTGCAATATTCTCTATTAGTTAGTGAATATTATTTAGAAAAATTATTTTTATTATATAATTCGTATATTCTTCCTATCTCTTTTAATGGACCGACTCAACACGAGTAAAATTTATTACTAATCTAATGAGTTGAAAGTACTTGCGGTTAAAAAAAAAATATTTGAAGTCAAATTTGAACTTGCAAGTTGATGTGTAGCTCTCTAATTCAATACTAAATGTAGTTTCGTAGTTCAATATTTTTTTTATTTCAAAATATAAATCGTATTAAATTTTTAAAAAATAATAAATGGCATTTTTTTAATACTACTTTGTTTACATTAGATATAATAATTACTCTAATTTTGAGATAAAGAGTAATTTTGTTAAAATACATTTAATTTTACCACAATTTAGAAAAATTAAATAATTTTTTAATCCTAATGAAAAAATCTTAAATATCTCAGCATACTATCCTATATGATATATAGGGTGTTTAATTTTTTTGCGGTAGCAAAAAGTGGAATATACAACAAGTTTAAGACAATTTGATATGATCTATTAATAATATTATTATCTTAATAAAAAACATTAAACAAATTAAGTTTTGATTTGTCTTGTCTTAACAAAAAATTAGGAATATAAAACAAGTTTAAGAAGTAAGACAATGTGACACTTATAGAGAGGCCAATACTAATTGGATGATTAGTGTGGACCCCATTTGGTTAATCATGTTAGTGTTTTGGTGACAGTATGACTAATTTATGACAAAGAAAGACTTGATATGATCACTAATCATGATTAATGATAAAGAAAGGAGGTTAAGCAATCCTTCTCACATTTAAAACCTAATTAAGGATGGTTTATATGTATCCCATATTTGCTAATAGAAACACAAACATGGTTGACCATATGTTTTGTGTTTGCCTTTTTTTTTAAAATTTTTTCTTACTGACTTTTGTTTTTTCGAAGGTATTTGGTAAGGGGGAGCAAAACAAGAAAGCAAGCCAGCAATTCTTAGATCTTTTCTTGATTATGTTTTGGGTGACAAAACCATAACTCATTAGCATATTTGTTCTAATTGCTAAACATCACCTTCTAAATCTAATCATTTCTATACCATCTGGGTTAGTTAATAGGATACATTGTCCCCTCTTTTAAGTCTTAAGCTACCCTCTATACACTAATCCTTCAATTTCACTATTGTCCTTACTCTATTTAATTCAAAGTGTTTTTCTCCCTTTTGTTTAATTACCTTTTTATGGTAGGTGGAGCATGTTTGCAAAATGACCTAAAAAATTGTTTTAGTAGTTTTTCGTAGAATGCTAAAAACAAAACGTTAGAAGAGTAAATTTTTTATAAAATGTTATTTAACTTCTAAAAGTTAGTTCAAACGCCATGTTACTGAACATGATAAAAAATGATATTTAGTATAAAAACTATTTAAAAAGCTATCGTTGAACGCAATTTTAATCTCATTATCTTATACTAACATTTAAAAGGACTCAATAACATCATTGAGATAATTTTTCTTAAATATCATCCTCCGTTCAAACATAGAGTACAAATGATAATAATTTTTTTTATTATGCAATAGAAATTCAATTTTGAACTAAATTCTAATAAATAATATAATAATAAAAAGAATTTCTTACCCAATCCTAAGTAGGCCATAAAAAAAAGCTGAATTTATTAAAATGCTTCAAGTGGAAGGTTTTGGAAATGGAATTTTGGATAATTAAACCTTAATAAAAAAACACTTGAGGAATTTTTGTAGGGTTTCCATTCTTTAGGGAATAGCAATAATCAGAAGAATCAACATTAGTTTGGATTGTTCAGATTAAGTAAAATCTGAACCACAAAATATGGTTCTTTTCTCCTTGACTATAGAATATGCAATCTTGATGACAATTATAATGGTCAAAGATCGTCTTTACCATCCCTACTTAGAGCTTTCATAGAAACTAGATATCTTCTTGCTAAATTTAGATTAAATTTGTATTTAAAGATTCTAATAATTGCAGTTCGCAAATAATAATATATACATTTTTCAATAATTATGCATTTAGTATATATGAAGTCCAAGCAAGAATCTATGCACTATGGATGGAAGGAAGGAGGGACCACTTGAGAAATGAATTCAGGTGAAGAAAGTATGGTTCAGTTGATACAGCCATAGCTAAGCACTGAAATTTTTTAATTCCAAAGAGTTGATAATAGCACATAAGAAATGATAATATAATATAAGAAAGAAAGAAAGAAAATAATAATAGAGAGAAGGGAAGAATAAATTAAAAATTTAAAGCACTTTTGAGATCTTGCAAAGTTATCAGATAGATAGTGTAGGGCATAGAGGAATAAATTAAGGTAGATGGGTAGAGAGGGGGACAATTCTGGCCTGTTCAAAATATACATAGTTAAATATGTATGTGGTCTGGAGGGCACTAGGGCCAAAAAGGAAAAATTTGTGCCTTCAATTTTAAAATCCTGCTCTTAAATAAGAAAAAATCAAAGGGCACCTGTTAGTATTATATATATATATATATATATATATATCTCTTTTTGCTTGGGATTCTTCAAGAACTTTGTTATTACCTTTCAAAGGTATCAAAATTCCTAATTATGACCCTTTATTTATTTGGTCCCATCTTTTACTTCGTAGAAATTGTAGCAAAGGGGTTAGCTTGTGATTATTAGAATGACAAAAGTGTTTCATTTGGCCTTCAACTACAAGGTTTCGGAAACATTAAACATAAACTTATCAGGAAAAAAAAAAAAAAAATCATGTCTTCATTTTAACTATTGCTTTTCAAAAGAATTTTTAAGGTTGTTCGAGTTTAAAATAAAGTAGTAATATAATCCAATTTTTAGTTTTTTTTTTTTTAAAAAAAAATTGAGAATGGACCCACAATTTCTATTTAATTTATGAAGAAGATTGAACATTCAGAGAATTTAACATTTTATTCAGGCCCAGACTGTCATAAGTCTAGTATGAGAGTGCATTCGTAAGCTTTTTAGACCCACCTACAAAACCTCACCTGGTTATGAGCATTTGACCTCCATCAATTGCAGAGTCCAGTTAAGCTTGGATTAACTTAAATCAGCAACTAGAGTTATTGGAATTTTAGTTAGACATTTTAGAATTCTAATACCTGAAGCCACCAATAATTCAAAATGGTAAAAACAAGGCCTATTTTTTGCCAACGACAATCATGAACCCTAGACCAATCTTTTCACCGATCTGATCAATACTCAGTTGCCAATCATCAGATTACATAGTACATATGCCATTTCACTGCACCGACTATTTCTTAGGCTTCTGAAGAAAGTTGAAATTTAGAGCACAAAAGTGGCCAAGTATCACTCCTCTTCTCCAAAGTCCATAAGAAAATCAGTCAAGTTCTCTGAATCCTCTACTGCCTCTTCGAGAGACATGGAACCCTTCTTTTTAGGTTTTGCCTGCAGATTCAATGGAAGCAGGAAAAAATTTAGCGGTTTGACATGTGTAAAAAAACTGGTAGGTTTAACTAAAAATGATGTAAATGCTTTGAACATTTTTCAGTAGAATGATAGCATAAGAACCATGTCCATTTCAAGCTTCGTAGAATAGATAACACACGTATGTTCCCCTATCCGGGGATGAGAATGATATAGGTCAAGAATGCTTTAGAACCACGAGATAGAGATTATATTTCTTCTGGCAGCATGTGTACAGGTGGGTCTCAGTAAGGCAAGAAGTCCCACATTATTTAATAAGCTGAGGGACAGTACTCAGAATGGTCTAAATGCAAGTGTGTTTTTGCATGTGCCTGTGTATCTGTCTGACTCAGCTGAGGCAAAATAATCAGAGGATTTAATAAGGAAAGCCGTACTTTTGATTTGCGAAGCTGAGGGGTAGACTTTAGCACACTCCAATTTCGTGTAATTTCCTCCTCTTCTTCTTCTTCTCCTTCTTCTTCTTCTTCTTCTTCTTCTTCAACATCACTATCCTCTCCTCCCTCCTATTCAAAGTGTCAATAGACAAAATGCCATCACATTTTTAGAGATATTTCCACATATTTGAAGAGATGAGGATCATACACATCATACAAGATGACGAAACTCACATCAGTTTCACCAATGTCAACAGCTTGCGCCATAGCTTCATCCATGTCTGTCGTCTGCTTTAAGAAGTATCATGGGTTAAAGGATGAACACGTAACTGAAAATATAAAAGTGCTAACCATCCATAAACTCAATATCCTTTGCTATATATCAGTACAGTTGTCTCCATTTTACATGCTTCAAAATTGAACTCTAATTTATCAGAAACTAGAGGCATCTGTTCTTCAACTTATCACAAAATGCCAACTACCAAGACAATTAATTTTGCTCTCAGTTGTATCAGTGCAGTCAATATATCAAGTTTTCATATAAATATCAAAAAGTCTAGAACTTCTGTTTACAAGGTTAAGCCAGTGGGAAGCCGCATGCCACCCTGAAAAGCTAAAATGTCATGCATGGACATCTGAAATTCCTTTATAACAGATAAACCAAATCAGTGTTTTAAATATATAAATTGGTTTAGAATAATATACTTCACAAAAGACCTTGATTACTTCAACAACCACCTTTCAACATGACATAAGTTCATTAGAAAACCATAGACGTGAAGAGCTACTTATGTTTTAAGTTTATTTGCCAGTGTTTCCCTTTGATATTGCACTCAGACATCATGCATAACAATAATGGAAACATATTTCTTCCTGTTATAAGGAAAAAAATTATACCCAGCCAAAAAAAGGAAAACACCAAGTTGATACTTCCTGTGAATTACCTCAAGTTGTTCCGTCTTCTCTTTTGCCAAAGTTGCTTCAAACTCCTCCCTGGGTACAATTTTGCCATGCTGATCCATGCAAGAAGAGGAAAAAAAAGCTGTTAATAAAAAACGTCAATGAATATAACCACATGCCTCACCTAAAGCACAAGTTATTCCACTCATCTTGCATATGATGTGATTTCAAATAGGTTGAGAAGACATTGTTGACATTATAAGCATATTTGAGAAGAAACTTATTGCCAGGATCACCATAAGTGCACTTGATGTTAGAGAATTCTTGATGCTGCTTTGCTTTTGCAATTCCTTAGATAGAACTCTCATTTCATACTTACGCTATCTTGGTTAATTCTAGGGGGTGTGTAATTGCTGGAATGTTACTGGAAAGTGAGGTGGATAATAAGATTCGGTGTTAGGCAGGTACAGGAGTGCTACATTCCAAATTCAAAGGTGGATCTCATCCCTACTTTTCAATGTATGTGGGAAAGTACTTTTCCATCCAAAGGGTGGGAAAGTAAGAATTCATATTGAAAAAAAAGGAGATAATTTAAAAAATAAAATGACATTAATGCTCTAAATTATCTTAATTTCCCAAAAAAATTTATTGCCATCCAAACATGATGAAATTCAACACTCCTAAAGTTAGTTTCTTGGAAATCTACTTTTCTAGGAATGTAATTTTCCATAGAAAAGTCGAATTCCAGTAACCAATTTCCCCGCCAGTGAGATTTATCATGCTTGAAGAAATCCACCAAAGCAACCATGATTTCAATTGGTTGAATGCAAGGTTTGGCGATAGAAAAGCTAGTTGACAAAGCAAAATTAAAGTTGATTTCTTTAGGCCAGAGTTTTGCAGTAAAACCTCATATCCAGGCAATGAGAATTGAAACTCAAACAGATATATTAAACCTTTATAATAATGATCAGTTGGACAATTCTAAAAATGATCCTACTTGAACTGCCAATCAACAATACAATTCATTCAAATGCAGAAAAGCAGTATAATACCTAAATAAGCAATAAAATTGAGGTTCTTAGAAATCAGATGAGGAGAGCAACTCAATCAATTTGCAGCAGACTGCATGCAAGTTAGTTCCCCAGCAGTCTGCTGATTTCATTGACTTCTCGAGATCATTTAACAAATGCCTCAGCCTTGAGCTTTGCACATGATCCCTCAGAAACTGATTAACTTCTATTCATCAACCAAATTTTGGTTTCATAATAAGAAAACCATTAAAGATAAATGGGCAGGTTCTAGACTATAAACCTCTTTAAGATATGATGGAATGGATACGAAACAGATTATCCACCTCTTTCAGGTAAGCCAGCATAGTGGGTGTTGGTTCATGAAAATCAGGGCCCCTGTAATCAATTATTTCATCTGGATCTTGGATGTAGTTGATTGTTGGATAAACTGGATCTCCACCCCAAACTGCAAAGATCAACTAAATTGTCAATCTCAAAAAGAGAATGAAGCAAGAATCATTTTTATGTCTTCAAAAATAACTGGTTTTGAATAAGATACTTTGCTTTATTAGATCCTCTCGCATTCTCATTGCCAGAGGATCCCTTTTAATACGAATATCTGTCCCCATCATTATGCGATATTCTCGATCTGTTTGATGGCAGAACATTTCAATTAGTTGGGTGTTTTCATCTTCACCAGTCTCTTCAAAATGCCTCTGGATAGCTTCCTGTGAGGTGTCTCCCTTCCATGCTTTTACCCATTCTGAGTAATATGCCATGGGACCTAGTTTCTCCAGTCTCTCATGTTCAGCTCGAAGCCTACAGAGAGTAGCAATGACATAAATCCATGCTACATGCAAATTTTTTTTTAGTGAACTATCTGGTTGAAAAACAATCACTGGCAGCAATAGCAAGGGATATCAACAGAAAACAAAGAGGGGAATAGATGTTAATCCAATGGGATATTATCAGTTTTCAATCAAGTTAAGGACATTTTCAAAATATGCGAATACAAAGAGGTGTAGAGGATCTAGAGTTCACATAATGCTACATCAGAAGTAGGCAAACAATCTAAGGAAGTTTGTTGCAACTAAGCAGGACTTGCGAAATTTTCAATTCTCTGGATATTACAATGCGAGTAACAAGGAAATGAAATAACTTTAGTATATTAGTTATTGAAAAGGTAATTTTCAATCTCCCTTATTCTGTAGTTCATAATGTAGTGTCTTAGACACATTGCTGTGCTAGGCAGATTAGCATATAGAATGTTCTTTTTTCATCTTCTAATCCTGTAATGCATAGGTATAGGTTCCTTTCGGTATGTGATGAATGAGGCATACCCTCCACTTTTCTCTTTACAACCCCCACCCCCTTATTCTCCTTCCTTTCCCATATTCAAGACTGAGTCCTTGAAGTTCCTTTAACTGTGTTTACATTTTTCTCCAAACTTGTATTGAATTTACATTTCATATATTCAAGTCCAATTTACAGGTCAGTTTTGAGTAGCTTTCATGTTTCTTATACCCTTGTATGCTATAGTTAAACTTAAATTACAATATCATGGATTTTTTTTTAAAAAAAAAAAAATGATTAAAAATATCAATATTACCTTTCTTCTTTGAAAAGATGTTTTCTAGCTCTGTATAGAGCAGTCTCTGTCAGTGTCGGTTCCTCACCATGAAGCTTCACTTGCCCAGTTTCAGCCATTGCTTTTAGAAAAACCTTCAAAAATTAAAAATAAGTGCATGATAACTGTGTTTCAGCAAGAAGCAGCTTATATATTATTGAAGAAGAAAATATTATTGGGCTATTGGCCTCAAAGCTACAAATTTGAGAAAAAGGAAAAAAGAGCAATGAAATAGCATGGATAACTGCCTGAGGTAAAAAAAGGTGTTCACTATTGAGACAAGAAGTCGTAAATGAGGAGCTGCTTTGTCTGAAAGTGCTGATCAAGTTTACATACCAAATGAAAAGAAAATAAGGCAAAAAAGTGTTGAGATTTTAAACTGAGTAGAAAAGATACATTGCTGGCATAGCATAATGCTATTACTGCTAAATGCTGAAAGGAAGTAAATTCCTAAAACTCATTGGTCTTTTCTCTAAGACAACTACACTAACCGTTTCCACATCAGGCTTCCTCCTTTGCCATCTGGACCATTGTTCCTTCTCTGGCTTTCTCCAGTTCCACCATAATTCTTCACTTGTAAGTGTCCCCTCTATTGGCTTCTTCACTTTTGGATCAATGAAAGGATGAGGACGTCCCAATTTTTTGTCTAAATCATATCCAGTTTCTTGTTCTTCCTCAGGCTCTGTCTGATAAACCACATAATCAGACAACTCATCTTTAGGCTCCTCCGTAGTCTCATAAATACTTTCAGGTGCTTCTACGTTCACCACAGAAGATTCAGGAGCAGCAGCCGACATTCTATACTTCTTCCTCCTACTTCCAGGCATTTCACCATAAGATGGAGATCCTGTTGACGTGCCCATCGGTTCAGGAGCCCTGGCAGCCCTAACACGATCAGCAGTACCTTCTGGCCAGTACTCCTGTCCTGGAATACTAGCACGAGCTCCAGATGCCGGTTCAAGTCGCCCAGATGTAGAGTCCATATAACTATGATAGGGCGGACGTTCAATAGATACATGCTCAATATATTCATCCTTCTTCTCACACTTTATACAAGGAAGTAATGGTGCCTTTGGGAATGCATTAGAGCCAAATCGAACTTGTGGTGTTCGAACTGAAAACGAACCAACAAATGATGTCTGCATGATCCAAAGAAAATTATACGTTTAAATAGCATGTATAACTAATGAGATGCTCCAGTGAAACCGTCTTTTGACAAGCGAATGGTAAACAGGGAAATTGTCACCCCTCCAGCCCTCCCCCACCTTACTTGGTAAATTCTAAGCACACAAGAGCCACTGCGACAAGCGATTAAGTACTTATCAACAAAACGTAATATCAATACATTATTTGCATCATTTATTATCCATAAAACACTATTTAACATGGTAGAACTTATTTAGTAGGGCATAAATTTCTGTGCTGTTTTGTATACTCAACAGGATTAAAGATGTGACTACGAATGAAAATCTGTTCCCAAAATAAACTGGACAAAGAGTAGACTGAAATTATGCATAATTCAACCGTAGATTCTTCAGTATCATGGCAAAGAGATAGCAGCCTAATTCAGGGACAACACTGTATTATGTACCAAGAAAGACAAGGTAAAAAGAGAAAAAGAAAGAAACAGAAATTAAACCTGTAGATGACTGCAACCTTGCTTCCCAGCAAGAATATTGTCTGCATAAATTGTACTCCTCAGCCCCCTATCTGCCATACCCCCACATAGCGCAGAAAAAAAAAAAAAACTACTGAGTATTAAGTTCCATTTGTATATAGAAAAAAATTCATCAAACAGATAAGAAGATAATGAAATACAAAACCCTGATAAATCCAAGTTGCCAGAGATGCCATTTTTATTCAACTAGCTATACAGCATGTAAATTCTGCAGAAAGGAACGAAATCATTATGTGGATATTGAGTCAGTTTATGAAAATTGAACCAATTAGTATAACAGAAACTAAGAATATCAGGCGCACGCAAGTTAGAGGAAAGTTTGATGAAAATTGAAAAGGAAATGGAGGGATGAGACAAGAAACGAACTGTTATGGAGTCGAATTGTATAGGGAAAACAGACAACAATCATGAAGTTCAGAAAGTTCTGATTTTGAACTTGAGGGTTTATGGAAATGGGACAATGGATAAGGGTTTTGGATACTGATGTAATTTATTGAAACATACGGGGGAAAGTGAATTGGTGAATTTGTATGCGCACCGTTTTTTAGCACGGAGCTCTCACCTCTGTGTCTCTGAATGCCGTTAAGTGGAAAGTAAAATTTTCTGAAACCGAACGACAGGCAACGACAGGATTTTGTGTTGCGGGAGGAACAGAACTGCTAGTCGAACGACCGTCAACTTTCTGTCTATCGTGGTATTACCCTGAAGGAGATACATATTTCACACGACTAACGACACCATGTTGTAACTTTGGAGGAATATGGAAACAGAATTGGTTGTCAAAAGTTGTCGTTTTTTTATCTCTGTTAGTTTGACGATTGTTCGGATAATTGTCATATTCTTGCAAGCCAGAATAACTTGTCGTTTTCAAAGATGACTATCTAATTTTTTTAGTATAAAATAATTTTCAGTCATCCTATCAAAAATCAAAATGTTTAATTTTCAATATAAAATAAAATTAGTTTTGGCTTGCATTTTGATATTATTTTAATTACAAATTAGTGAGCAATATAATGTAATCAAATGCATTATAAAAGGGACGGTATCTCTGTTATATATATATATATATATATATTCCCTCTCTGGATTAGGACATTAGGACATTGCACCTCTTTGCCTGTTGGGCCGGAAAGCCATACAGTAACCAACAATGTAGACCTCCCACTTAATTTCTATCGGGTGAGTGAAATTTCATAGTTGTAATCTGGTTTTTTAAAATTTAATTAAGAAGTTATTGGTTTTCTCAGAAAACTAAATAAATATCTTAAGTCCTTCATTGTATTTTAATATCCAACAAAATAATATTTTTTAAAATTTTAACTATTTATATTTTTTTATAAATAAAAAACACACCGTGCATAACACAAATTAAGAATATTTTTTACAAACTATTTTAGACTTAAAAATAGTAAATTGATAATGCCTTTAAAATTTGATATTAGCGCTATAGTATTTTGATAAAAATATTAATGAAATTAGTGGAACTATAATTATAGTTTTTCTTTTTTAATTGAAAATTTGAGGGTTTTCAGTATAAATTTTACTATTTTTATTTCAAAATACTTGTCACATTTAAAAACATATTACTTCTGTTTTATAATATTTATAACATTTGAGAAAAAATAACGTGTTCTAAAATATTTATCACATTTGTGATTTTAAAAGCAATAAATATTTATAATTCCACTAATGTGACAAATATTTTTAAAAATTAATTAATACCCCAGTTTCAATAAGTAACAAATTATTTTTCTATGTTTATCCTTTGTATTTATGTTTCCAACATCTCTCCATCATGTAATTAGACAAAACATGAAAATTAAAGAGTCTAAAATCTAATTTGGTGTTTAGACATATTACATTATGGGTAATATAGTAAATTTAGTTAATAATTTATTATAATATAGACAAATCTTGAACTTTTCGAATAGTTGTAATTTCACTATAAATTGATTTTTGTATTTCGAGCAATCTAACTGTAATTATACTATAATTTACTTTTATGGTATAATTGCATCCTAAAAGTATACCAAGATTAAAATTTTGCTTAAACTAATGTAAAAAAAAAAAAAATCATACTAAAGTATTTAAATAATAAATAGTAAAATAATATTCAAATATCATATGATAAATAAAAAATCGATTGAGTATTTAATTTTAAAATTGAATTAATTTTAAGATGTACAAATAATAGATTGGATGTTAATTTAAATTAGGGTGTAATATTAATTAGGACGATAAGTTGTGAGTTTTTATAGTATTTAGGTTGATTTATAGTAAAATTGTAACTACTCTGAAATGTTTAAGGTGAAATTGAAAGTTAAACCCAAATTAAATGATTTTTTTTAGAAAAATGAAATTTAAATGTGATAAATATTACCATAGAATTAAATATTAAAAGGTTTTAATAAGTTTTTCCTGAAATTAATGCAAATAAAGAGTTACGAGGAGGATAATCCAACCACCCACAAACAATCGGCAGACTCTAAAATTTGACTTTGCGAAATTTTACATTTTAGTCCTTTTATTCATATTATTTTCTATATAAGTCCTATATATACTAACCTACAGTACCCAGCCACCACATACACAAGCTGTAGATTGCAACATTTTACGTTTTACATTTTACAATTTAGTACTTTCATTTGCAATTATTTGTCTGTATGATCCTCTAACCTACCCCCATACACACGGTAGATTACGCACTGTATTTCCTCAGCCTGTCTCTCCCCCCCCCCCCCTCTCTCCAGATGTCTGCTTTTACAATTTTTTCTTTCCCTCAAAAATCAAGTATTGCACACTTTTCAGTTCCGAAATCTGGACTGCATTTTTTTCCGGTCTGAGCTCTGATCAATCGATTAATCTTTCTGTGCTCTTTATGGGGGAGAATGTTGGTTAAATATTGACAAATTTGGGATTTTGGGTCCCAATTTTTGACGGGTTCTGCACGTTTTGATGTTCAATTTGTGATTTTGGTTAATTGCCAACTTGATCTCTTCGAACCCATCAAGGTTCGAGTTCTCTTTTCGTAATTTGATCCGCATTGGTGTTTTTCTGAAGATTTAGGTACATTCGGTTTTGCATGTTCTGTTGGGTTTTAAGCTTATTATAGGTACTTTATTTTATTATTTAGCGCAATATATATGTGGGATTTTTGGATTTTATGAAGTTCAAATTGATACCACCAAAAAGGGGTTTATTTTGAAGATTCGACCACACATTTTTTTGCGCATTTTGTTGGTTTCAAGCTTGTTCGTGGCGCTTTTGATTAGTTATGAGAGATTATTGGGTTTTCTAGTGTATTATTTTTGCTTTGGTTTTTTTTGGGTCTTACAAAATGAAGAGGTTAAAAAGTGAACCTCCGAATGGTAGGAGGTTCAAATTGTCACATTTCTTGCTGGGCATAGGAGCATTATACTTGGTGTTTTTAGCATTTAAATTTCCACACTTTTTAGAGATTGCAGCAATGTTGAGTGGAGATGATAGTTATGTTGGGTTGGATACGGCTGCATCAGAAGACGTGGAAGATTCGGACTTAAGCAAACCATTCTTTGGTTCTGTTTATAAGGATACATTTCACCGAAAATTAGAAGATAACCAAAACCAAAATGCACCGACGATGCCTGATAAAGAACCATTGGAAGAAATAAAAGGAATGAATAAACCTATAAAGCCACTTCAGCACCGATATGGTCGAATAACAGGAGAGATAATGAGGCGAAGAAATAGAACTAGTGGTTTGTCAGTGCTTGAGACACTGGCAGATGAGGCTTGGACTTTGGGATTGAAGGCATGGGAAGAAGTGCAAAAGTATGATGGGAAGGAGATTGGACAAAATTCTGTTTATGAGGGGAAGCTTGAGTCCTGCCCTTCATGGGTGTCAATAAGTGGGGAGGAGTTGGCTAGTGGGGAGAAGATGATGTTCCTTCCATGCGGTTTATCTGCAGGGTCTTCTATAACAGTGGTAGGAACACCTCATTATGCGCATGAGGAGTATGTCCCTCAACTGGCAAGGTTCAGGGGTGGTGATGGCATTGTTAAGGTTTCGCAGTTTATGATTGAGTTGCAAGGACTAAAGGCAGTTGATGGGGAGGATCCACCAAAGATTCTGCATTTGAATCCTAGATTGAGAGGAGATTGGAGTAAGCAACCAGTTATTGAGCACAACACCTGCTATAGAATGCAATGGGGGACAGCTCAGAGGTGTGATGGCTTGCCATCCAAGAAAGATGAAGACATGCTGGGTAAGAGCCGTTACTGTTTGCATATCTTAATATTTTCATTTTCACTTGTTCCCTTTGCAAGTTATTCCAAATTCATTAGGACTCAAAGGATCATCAATGAAATAAATACATCTTCAAGATGAAAAGAAATGTGCAAGAATAACAAAAAGTAATTTTGTAATAAAGGAAGATGAAGTAAATTATGAAATTCTGTTTATATCTCAAGATGTGAGTAGAATAGACAGGGTTGGGAAATCCAGATTTGATTATTTATTTAATTTTTGGTATATTTCTATTGGTTAATAGGAAGCATTGGCTTCTACACTAGATGGGATCAATTTTGAGGTTTTAAACAAACAATTTCAGGAACATCTTGAGCCATAACTTTGTGGCCAAGTCCCCTGAAATTAACAATTTGAAGTTTTAGTCATCACGTAGGCTCCTTGAAGCACTTGCAGGGACCCCATGCTTTTATTTGATATTTGCTTATTTTGTAAAGTTTGAGCCCATACACTTCTCATGTGTCTGTGGAAGCTTGACTCTGAAAAGAGAATCAAATTAGTAGAAATCAACCAAGCTGCTCTTGCAACTTTCCTTCTGGAATTCTGATTGGTTAGTGAGCTCCTCAAGCCACCTGTTCAACCCCATGCTTGATTGAATGCTTGCCGTTTATGTAAAGTTTGAGGTTCTTTGCTTCCTGTTTTCTTATTTTTATGTGGAAGCTTAATTCTGATAATATGAACTGCTGGAAAATCCTTTTGCGAAGTAGGAGAATAGTCTCTATGCAGATTCCCTAGCTGTAAGTGACAGAGGTGGGGCCTTATGTGGGTCCAGAGAGCTGTCAGTAAAATGTTTTTGCTAATCTGGTTTTGTACTGAATTATTTGCATTTTGAAGTGTTGCCTGTAAGGTTATGCAAGAACAGTTATGCTTTAATTTTTTTATCTATTGTTAAATTTATTTATTAGTAATCCAAATGTAAAGGCGACTCCTATCTACGGAAGCCAATGAACTGAATGAAATTGCTCTATTTCTAGTCTGTATTGGGTTTAAGGTTTTAGTTCAAAAATCTAGTAATGAATGACTAATGCACTTTCTGAAACCTGTGTGCACGCGCACACAGATGCACATGAAGAAGTTCTTGGTGAACTTTAATCCTTTCTACCCCACGTCATACCATTGAGATTTTTTAATACATGCATTTGGCAGTTGATGGATTTATGAGATGTGAGAAATGGATGCGGAATGACATTGTAGATTCAAAAGAGTCCAAGACGACTTCATGGTTCAAGAGATTCATAGGCCGTGAACAGAAGCCAGAAGTGACGTGGCCATTTCCTTTTGTGGAAGGAAAATTATTTATCCTGACATTGCGTGCTGGTGTTGATGGCTACCATATTAATGTTGGGGGTCGGCATGTGTCCTCTTTTGCATATCGTCCGGTATGTTGCTAAGGAAGAGAAAAATATGATGTTACCTCTTGTGACAGTTCCTCGTATGGTTAAAATTGATCGTTTAGGTCTAGACTACATGATTGCACATCTGATGCTTTGTGTTTATGTCATCGGTCCTAACTATTGCGGAGAAATTGTTCTTTTTGAATTGTCTCATTCTTGCATTATTTTCTTTTAATGTTTTCTTCCTTCTTTATTTTCCAGTATGTTGCTAAAGAAGAGAAAAAATGGTGATGTTTACCTGTTATGAAGGTCTAGACAATAGGATTGCACATCTGATGTTTTGCATTTATTTTTTTTGGTTCTAACTATAGCAGATAAATTGTTCTTTTGAATTTTCTACATTTTTGCATTACTTTCTTTTAATGTTCCCTTCATTCTTTATGCACTTCTCATGTACTAAGCTTTTTGCTCTTTCTTTCTGGTTTTTGATCCCTTTTCCTGTTCTCATCTTTCTGCCATGTTTCTCTAAGTTGATATGTAGGTTTCATGCAAACATGTCCTTACTACCTCTGACTATTACAAAGAAACATTCTCTTGTTCAACTGTTCAGTATGCGAGTAGAGCTCCAAAATTTTCATTTGGTTGCATTAAGCTTGAAATGATGTCTTAAGAAATTTTGTTTATCTTCAGGGCTTCACTCTTGAAGATGCAACAGGATTAGCAATCAAAGGAGATATAGATGTTCATTCAGTTTATGCCACCTCTCTTCCTAGCTCTCATCCAAGTTTCTCTCCTCAAAGGGTACTGGAGATGTCGGAGAAGTGGAAAGCACTTCCTTTACCGAAGAGTCCAATTCAACTTTTCATTGGGATTCTGTCTGCTACTAATCACTTTGCAGAACGTATGGCAGTTAGAAAAACTTGGATGCAAGCATCACCAATCAAATCTTCAAAAGTAGTAGTTCGATTCTTTGTTGCTTTGGTAAGAGTTTGATTCATTGATCCCATACTAATTTTTCGATTTGCAAACATGTGGAAATGATGGGGTGATACTGGGGTAAGTCACACTTAGAAATGTACTTAAGCGCTTTAGCATTTCATTAGAGGAACAGTATGAGGATTGCTCTTCATGTTAGTTCAGGGAAAACAGGGATATCAAGACACTGGTTGTTTGAAGACACTGATTAGCAAGCATTAGCCCTCCATTCATGGATTATTAGCAGAACTAGAGAGACAAGAAACTATTGATGCAAGGACGAATGGACTTGGTGAATCATGTAAAGCTAATTAGTTCTTTGAGAATAAATATATGAACATCAACTGTTGACATTACATTCCCTTGACATAAACATTGTTGTTGCATGGATACACATTTTAGTTTATCTACTCTAGCATACAACAACAACAACCTTTAATTCTTAGTCCCAAACTAGTTGAGATCGGTCATATGAATCCTTTGTGATCATTTCCGCTCTGTTCACTTAATAGCAATTTATCTACTCCAGAATATGAGTTGGACTTGCATGGATAAATCTACATCTTATGTTTTTTGGATTTTCGTTTATGGTTTTCCATGATCACATGCACACAAAGTGACAAAATTATCCATTGAATATTGCAAAATAATGCATGTGATATTATGTGTCCATGGATGGCTTTCCATCACATTCTTATGCAGCTAAAGTCGTGTTTATCAAATTCCCATTCTTTGTTTTTGCTATTCTGTTGCTATTATTTTAATTATATCATATGCATAATTAAAATGTGCTTATCATTGCAGAACCCCAGGAAAGAAGTGAATGCAGTGCTGAAGAAGGAGGCTGCTTACTTTGGTGATATTGTGATATTGCCATTTATGGATCGCTATGAGCTTGTGGTTCTTAAAACTGTTGCTATTTGTGAGTTTGGGGTATGTCTGCTTTATCCATTAGTTATGTAATCATGGGATCTCTTGGTAGGATTTTTTTTTAATCTAGTCTGTGTATTTATCTACTTCCTTGGTTGTAAAATTTTTTGAATTACATCAAATATCCTCCACACAGGTTCAGAATGTTTCCGCTGCATATATTATGAAATGTGATGATGACACTTTCATTAGGGTGGACACTGTCTTGAAAGAGATTAGTGGTGTCTCTCCCAGAAAATCTCTTTATATGGGGAATCTCAACCTCTTACATCGTCCGCTGAGAACTGGAAAATGGGCAGTCACTTTTGAGGTATCCTCTTTATCCTTCTAGTAATAAGTTTTGATCTGGGGAAGGGGGTTGGTGTTGAGGGAAAATTGCTAGAAACTGTCAATAAAATGCAGGCATGATGATATTAGTTTTAGCGTCTAAAAAACCAATCCCTATGTCTATCATTTTTCTTGAAGCAAAAGTGGGTGCTTTTCTCTGTAACAACCAACTACTATATGGCTAATCCAACAAAAAGACAAGCAGAGTGAAACAGTTTTTATTTTTTTTTGTAAGGATTGAGTTTAAGTTGTCTTGCTATGTGTGTGATTACTATTAAGAAGTAAGCAAATGTTAATCTCAGTATACACCCTACTTGCAATGGTATTGTCATCACCTAAAATACCCATTCTGTTCAACAGATTATAGAAGTTTAGGTAATTGCATTAATAAAAGTAGCTTGCCTGCTTCCTTAATCATTATTAAATATGAGAAGGAAATTTTAAATTATAGAGTGAAATAGTTGAGCTTTAAATCTATGGGCCTTGCTGTGTCAAGGGGATTGCAATTATGATTGAGATATTTTCAGTGGCAGAAACAGGAAAAAGAATACTTATTTGCTTTCTCGCAGATACTGGTGTGCTGGAAGTTGGAAGTCACATCATATTAGAGTACTTTACGATTCTAGAGTTTGATGGATTCTGTTACTTGAATTAGGATTTGATAGTGGAAAAAGAAATGATATTCTACAAATCAGTCCTATGTTGCTGCTATGTTCTTTAAAACCAGTTTATCTGTTTGCAGGATAAACATAACTTTTAAATTATAAACTTCTTTTTCATGCATTCTATCTTAAATCTGAATGGATTTTTGCATGTGACAGGAGTGGCCTGAATCAGTATATCCTCCTTATGCCAATGGGCCAGCATATGTAATTTCCAGCGATATTGCTAAATTTATCATTGCTCAACATGGTAATCGAAGCCTCAGGGTTAGTAATGTTTAACTTTTATCTAATATCTTCTTCAATAGGAAGGCAGCCTCTTTATATCTCTCTGCTTCTTTCTTGTCTTATAAATGTAAAACATTTTGTTTGCAGCTTTTCAAGATGGAAGATGTCAGCATGGGAATGTGGGTTGAACAATTTAACAGTTCCAAGCCTGTCCAGTATTCCCACAATTGGAAATTTTGCCAGTATGGGTGCATGGAAAACTATTACACTGCGCATTATCAATCCCCTAGACAGATGATCTGTCTGTGGGACAAGTTGGCGAGAGGGGCGGCTCAATGCTGCAACTTTAGATGATGACTGCCTTATTGGGCATCTCCACTGAGTCTTTCGAAGATAACAGCAGCCCTTACTGCACTAGGTGATCATATCTTCATTATCTTCTTATTTCCCTACTTGCATCTAACACTTCCCATTTAAAATGGGATCTATTATAGAGATGGCTGTGTATTGAGTATCAGTCACGCCATTTTGGAAGAACACGAAGTGATATCGAGATTGAGGAATGGTTGATAGTTAGGTCAAACAACATTTTGGCTTTGAACTGAAAGCAGGGAAAAATTGTACAAGCATGTTGTATATCTTTTGACACTGGATATCAATTTAGTTTTGAAAGTGGCAAGAAGCCTTAAAAATTAATTCCAACTTCGTGAAGATGCTAATGTTTTTCTTTAATTCCTTTTTGCTCCTTTGAAACAACTACTAGTCCTAGTAATTTTAGAAGCATTGCAATGGCACGGATTTAAGTATGAACAAGATAAAATAGAAACAAATGATTTGTATAGCCGATCTTAATTATTTTTTGCGATTAATACTTATTTTAAAGCTTTTGTGAAGGCAAAGGTTAGATCTTTCTTATGAGACAAGAACTCATTTGTCGAGTTACTAATTGAATGATTATCCCAAATGAAAAGATTGAATAATTGGATTGCATTTTACTCTTCTAAACATATAATAAATTTGAGCAATGATGTTTACAATATGTATAAGATATGAACCATAATACTAACGTTCTTCTAACTTAGCTTGCCATCAACTCTCTCAAGCACACAGCTAATTGAATTATTATAGTTGAGCTGCTAGGCTTATAATCAATTTGTGGTGTCCCGCCACACTACCCATCCTCCAATCATTCAAATTCCCAAATCAATGCAAATTTCATAACTTTCCAACTGTTTTTACAAATTTGTGGAGCCCCTCAACGATTAGACTAATAATAAATCCAAAGCTCCGGTCCCCCTCTAGTGTCAGGCTGTCACTAACAATGGCTTATGTTGTGACTTTAAGTTTCAATTTTTCAATTTTTTTTTTTTGTTTTATTTAAAAGGACAAATAATACTCGTAGCCTTACCTTTATACTGGTAGACGACAACACCTAGTTTTCAATTCCTATGATCGTCACCTTCAGACAGTAGAACCTAAAAATTGTTACTGTCTCAGAAAAAATACACTCTAAAGATTGAAATCGCTTATTATTTGGGTAAACACCATATTAATAATATATTTTATACTTTACGGATTCTCAATAAATTTTCTAGGTAGGTTGCTGCTCCAATCTACAACTGAGCTTAGTTAAAATTAAACCAAATGCTCTTCCTCTCCTAACTTGATCTCTCAGCCCGGTCTTCAACTACCATTCTTCCTTTCGCTACGACCACGTTTTAGTAGTAGGTCCAAAATGCCACCTCACATGCCGCTTCGATTATACGGCTCTTCTCAAACAATGTCGACTGTCGACGTGTATATTAATTGTATAATCAAATCCTATGACTAAACGACATCTGCTCCGGTCTTTTCCTGTCGGCAAGCCTATGTACTGCCACGTGCCAGTCTTTATCCTTTTCCTTCTAAAGCCGTGTTTGTCGTTTAGTGCAACCTTGCAACCACACACACTTGTTTTAGGATGACGCGTCACTTGCCATCGTTTTGCTTAATGCAGTGTCGTTTTCATAGCTCTTTCTGGAGAGTGGAGTTAACTGGAGTGGATGGAGAGTGTACAAGTGGACTGTATGATTAACTAAGGACAGGGTTTGGAATCTAGTGAAGCCGTGAAGGTGGCGATTTCACAGTCACGCACCCATCACTGGATAAGGTGACCTTTTCTTGTCACATACCTTTATATAGTATAATAAATTATTTTTCAGCTTATTACTGCTACAGATCTCCAAAAAAAATTCCGAAAGAAAAGTTTACATTATTTTCCTAAAAATAAAGAGAGCCTATATCAATCTGTTTGTCACAAAAGAACTTTTCACTGTTTAGTACTACACCACAAGTAACATAACCACAAAAGAAAAATAATAAAATGAATCAATTTGTTAGAAGGGAACAAAAGAAAAATTAAACTATTCGTTATGGTCAAAATGAGCCGTTACTGACAGTTAAGTACTTAAGAGTTAACAGCTTTAAAAAAATGCCCACTTTAATACTTTCATACTCACTCCCAGCCTCTTCTCCCTGTCTCTCTCCTCCTGCCTTCTTAATTCTCAGCATCACATGCTCATCAAATCTCCTGTTGAAAAATACTGAATTGAAACGGAAAACAGAGAAAGTGAAAGGAATTTGTAAAACTAGAGACAGAGAGAGGAAAAAAAAAAAAAACAGAGAAACCCCACAGGAAGAAAAGAGAAAAACAGCACATATCAATGGTCAGATTACAACCACCTTAGACAAAAACCCCTCTATAGATATTTTCTTCTTCTGCTTCTCCTTCTCTTTTTCCCGTTTCCACGTTATAACCACCACCCATTAATGAATGCTCTTCTTTAATATATCTTTCCCTTTCATTTCCCTTTTCTTAACGGCTACTTTAATTTCCTTCTGTGTGTTTTATAATAACCAAAACAACTCCTCCTAATCGTTTCTCGTTTTAAATAGACGAACAAGAAAGCTAGTTCAGTAGTGTCTGCTTTGAAGGATGGATTTCAGTTCGTTCTTAACGTCTTTAGCGACGTCTTTTTTGATCTTTGTTATTTTGATGCTGCTTTTTACATGGTTATCCAGGAAACCTGGAAACGCAGTTGTTTATTACCCCAATCGGATCTTGAAAGGCTTGGATGCCGGGGAGGGAGGGTCCCGGACTCGGAATCCGTTGGCTTGGATCTGGGAAGCGTTTTCTTCAACCGAACAGGATATCATTAATATGTCTGGTGTCGACACTGCTGTCTACTTTGTGTTCTTGACCACTGGTTTGCCTCTCTGTCTGCCTGGATTTGGACATCTTATTTTTGTCAATTAATATTTATGTTGTGCTTATTGATCAATTACCATTTGAAGTATACTTTTCTGAAGCTAAGCTTTTTATTTTCCTTTACCTTCCCCACTTCTTCCAGAACAGACTTTCCCCTAATCTGAGAATTTAATTTGCTTTCAATTTTAAAATAAACAATCTTTGGTTCATGACTTCAACTTTGTAAATTTCATTATTTCCCCAGAAGAAATTAGAAAAGAAATTTACTTTGCCTTTTGTTGGTCCTCTGTTTCTCTCCTCCTCTGTTACGGCAGCTTGTAATTGGAGTTGGAGGTGAACTTTAAAGTTTTATGTTATGATGACAATGAAGAAAAAGAGGATTGATTAGATAAGTGGCAACTCGAAAGTTGGAGCGGGAGAGGAATCAAACAAGGGAAGGATTGCCTGGGCTAAAATATAAATTTCCGGGCAGAAATATTTAGATTACATTCTTTTTTTGTTCATTTCTTCATTGGTTGGCATAAACATGTGGACCTTTTTAAGGAGAAAGATTAAATTTTTAATTTTAATTCATTTTATTAACAATGGCAGTGTTGTCCATATTGGTTTTATCCGGCCTCGTTCTTCTACCGGTTCTTCTCCCTGTTGCTGCGACTGCTAGAACTGTTACAACCGCAAATGGTACAAGTGAGGGAACTTTCAATGATCTTGAGAAGTTGGCTATGGGACATGTTGAAGTAAGCTCTGCAACCTTTCAATTAAATAATATATTCATATAATTGAGATAATTCCATTTTTTTTATTATTAGATTCCTCAAACTTCTTAGTATATCCCATCATGTAATAGATTATTTTTACATGCAATTTTTACGCATACAAATGCTGTCTTGCTCTTCTTACATGCAGGAGAAGAATCCAAGGCTGTGGGCATTCCTGATTGCTGCCTACTGGGTTTCTTTTGTTAGTTATTTCCTGTTATGGAAGGCATACATTCATGTGTCTGGACTGAGAGCTAATGCACTAATGTCTCCTGAAGTGAAACCAGAGCAATTCGCGGTTCTTGTTAGGGACATACCTCCTGTTACTGAGGGCCAAACTAGAAAGGAACAGGTGGATTCATATTTTAAATCCATCTACCCTGAAACATATTACAGATCAATGGTGGTCACAAACAATAAAGAGGTATTCATTCCACTGTTTTCTTTTCTTCTCTTTAATAATTCTTCGCCCTTAACCAAAATGGTTGTTGAACTGAACATCTAAATAGTTATGTGCTTCATATTGAGAAATATCTTCTTGTTTCTGATTCCCACATAAACGGTTGCCTCTCAAGTTCATCTTACTGTTTTCCTAATTTCAGAAGTTTAACAATAACTACGATGTTATTCAACTAGGTATCTTCTGGGTAATATATATCAGATGGTTACAATTCTTGACCATGTTAATTTTGTGTTTTCCTGATCTTTATGTTGGATATGCTAGACAAGTTGTACTGATCTACCCAAAACCAGGTTAACAAAATTTATGACGAGTTGGAAGGATACAAGAAAAGGCTTGCACGTGCAGAAGCCGTATATGCTGAGTCCAAAACATTGGACAAACCTGAAGGAACAAGACCAACCACAAAAACAGGCTTCCTTGGCCTCGGCGGTGAAAAAGTAGACAGTATAGAGTACTTCAATGAGAAGATTAAGGAACTAGTCCCCAAATTAGAAGCTGAGCAAAAAGTTACACTAAGAGAGAAGCAGCAAGCTTCTGCTCTGGTCTTTTTCACAAGTAGGGTGGCAGCAGCTTGTGCAGCTCAGAGTCTACATGCCCAAATGGTTGACAAATGGACTGTCATAGATGCGCCTGAACCTCGTCAACTGTTATGGACTAATTTGACAATTAAATTTTTTGAAAGGGAATTACGACAGTATGTGATATACGTTTTTGTGGCTCTAACCATAATGTTTTACATGATACCAATTGGATTTATTTCTGCACTAACAACATTGGACAATCTGAAGAAACTTCTCCCATTTCTAAAGCCAGTTGTGAATATTGTTGCAATCAAGACAGTATTGGAAGCCTACCTCCCTCAGATTGCACTCATTATCTTTTTGGCAATATTGCCTAAGCTGCTTTTATTTCTATCCAAGGCAGAGGGAATTCCTTCAGAGAGCCATGCAATAAGGGCTGCATCCGGAAAATACTTTTATTTTACTGTATTAAATGTTTTTATCGGTGTTACACTTGCTGGCACACTATTTAGCACATTCAAACAAATTCAGAAGGATCCAGGTTCACTTGTTACCGTGCTAGCAGAAAGCCTTCCAGGGAATGCAACTTTCTTTCTGACCTATGTGGCTTTGAAGTAAGATTTTCTTTCTTTTTGTTTTTATGTTTTCTCCTGCACTTACTTTATTTGATATTTTCCTTCTAAAAATTGTACTTTATGCTAATGTACTGCTTTTTAAAATTTTTTCACCTTTGCTGAGATTACTGAGAGAAATTGTATTTGTTTTTGTCCCTATGAAATGTTCATTAAATTTTCCTTATTTCATTGATATCAAAGGTTCTTTGTTGGATATGGACTTGAGCTATCCCGCC
Organism: Jatropha podagrica; assembly: GCA_947857235.1. Classification (NCBI taxonomy): domain Eukaryota; kingdom Viridiplantae; phylum Streptophyta; class Magnoliopsida; order Malpighiales; family Euphorbiaceae; genus Jatropha; species Jatropha podagrica. The sequence continues at coordinate 64,587 of CANUEP010161458.1, forward strand.
TGGTTCCTCTAATCATATTTCATTTGAAGAGAAAGTATCTTTGCAAGACCGAGGATGAGTTAAAAGAAGCTTGGGCTCCTGGAGACCTTGGTTATGCCACTAGAATTCCCAGTGACATGCTTATCATCACAATAGTTTACTGCTACTCTGTCATAGCTCCCCTAATTATTCCATTTGGAGTGGTGTACTTTGGCCTTGGATGGCTTGTCCTACGAAATCAGGTAACTATCTTGTATACTCGTGTTTATAAAGTGATGTTAAATGTTAGTTATTCATTGTGATAATCATTAACATTACTTGAAAAAAAAAATGTTAAACAGGCACTCAGGGTATTTGTTCCATCCTTTGAGACCTATGGAAGGATGTGGCCCCATATTCATACGCGCGTCCTTGCTTCTCTATTATTGTTCCAAGTCACAACATTTGGTTATATGGGTGTGAAGAAATTCTACTATGCACCATTTCTAATTCCACTTCCCATAATTTCATTGATATTCTTCTTCATCTGTAGGAAGAAATTCTACCGATCTTTTTGTAACACAGCTCTTGAATTTGCTTGTCGTGAACTAAAGGAAGTTCCTAATATGGAACAAGTTTTCAGATCATTCATCCCGCCAAGCTTGAACTGTGAAAAGGTTGATGAAGATCAGTTTGAAGATGCATTATCACAAGTTTCAAGAGTGGGATCATTTGCAGCTTGATGTGCATTTCTGTATTTTCACTTCCTATGTTTTGAAAATCTGGCAGCAGAACTTCTGTATGTCCACTTCTGGTATTGTAAGTTAGAAAGGGATCATTCATTATCATTAGTTGTTTGTACCATAGGAAGTCCTCTCCTTTTTTTTTTCTTTTTTTTTTTGGTTTGGTTTTTTGGTAGTTTTTGTTTGGATGTTATGTAAAGCAATCCTGTCTTTAATGTTATAGCATAGTTAAATTTGATGAAAGAATTTTATTTGCACTGTAAGAGCCCTTTTGTTCGTTCCTTACAAATTCTCAACAGTCGCTGCATTGTGCGCATTTTGCAGGACAGAAACTCAATCATTAGGTTACTAACTTCTACAAATCAGGAAAAAAAAAAGAAAAAGAAAAAGGAAAAGAAATATAATAATAACAAGACAGCACACCCAACAAATCTAAAATGTAAGATCATGATTGGATAATTCAGTTACTAAATGGTGAAGGAATATCTTCAGGTTCTGTACTAGGCTTAACCCATCTGCCATATTTGTTCAAAACAAGCCCTTTATGTGGCAATTGATACCAAAGCTCAGGTATCTTTAGCTCTTCTATCAACATATCACTGCTCTTATTCACCAAAGCCAAATCTCTCCTTGCATGCCATCTGAACTGCAATTTCTTTCTCAAAAACCCATCTAATAAATGGAGGTAAATTTCCAAATTATGATACCCTGAAAAATCAGATTCATGCTTCAAATAGGGACATGAACACATCAAGCTTCAACTGCGTTCCCACATGCCTATAAACCGAATTCAATCTTTGAGTGACTGTATTAATCTTCCTTGTAATTTTATTCACTATAATCCCAGGAACTTTAGGTACTATATCTTGTTTAACAACCACCCTAAGGGTCTTAACCCCTAATTCATTAAGTTTCTCCCTAAATGCTAAATTCCCAACTCTAGGTGCACCAAAAGAAATGACACTAACAAAAAAATTAGGAATTGAATTTGCTGCCTCATAAGCATTAAGAACGGCTAATGCTCCTCCTAAACTATGACTAGTAACTGTCAAACTAACTTCTTCACCATTTCCTCTATAACAATTAACCAACTTTTTTATTTGCTGCATAACTTGCTCTGATGCACTCAACTTATTATACCTAGTGAACTCACTTTTAGGTTTATATATGCTATAAAAAACATATCGTACCTTAATTTTTTTCATTTTCTTCATCTATTTCTTCTAATTTAGAGTATGTTATTCGGTAACACAACGTTTGGACTAGCTTTTAGAGATTATGATAACTTTTTGTGAGAAGTTAACTCATGTAACGTTTAAGTCATGAAACGCTCATCAAACGGCTAACACGTTATTAAAACAATTAACAGCTATCAAAACAACTAATTTTACCGAACAGACTCTTAATTTTCAAGTCAGTAAACCACTCGGTTGGCTCCACCGTGGCCCGCCATGCCAAGTCTTTTGGATTCTTGATCATTGCTAACAGCAACATATCCCATCCAATTAGAATCTTTACTACATGTGACATTGCATAAATGTACTTAGTCAAATTATAATTATGCTTATTAAGCCCTAATTCTTCAAAAACCTTGTGCCGGTTATATCTACAACTTCCACAATACTCCGATAAGGATCGAAATCGAAAGCATCATAAGTTGCAGTAGCAAATTCTCCATATTTGAGAATTTCTCGTCTAAGACATGGGTCAAGAGGATCTAGAAAATTCTCCCAACTGCAAGAACCATGGATCTCGCGCCATTTTGCTGATACATTCTGTTTCGGAGAAATGTAGGTGTCATTTGATCTCCTCTGTCAATAAAATCAGATGCTGTATAAGGTACACGAATAAGTTTTGCCATGGTTTTATGGGGTTTGCAAGAATTTTTCCTTTTATTGGTATCTTGATGGATATTAATGGTGGAAAGCTGTACATAACTTAATCGAAGAAGACGGTTCTTGCTTGTAAATGCTTTCTTGATAGCTTGCCATGTTATATTAACTATTAAGCTTTAACTTCCATACTTTTCTTGTTTTTCTTGATCTTGTTTTCTCTGCTACGACTCGTTGTTTCAATGGTGGCAGCTCCATGATCGATGGTATTTAAGATTGATTTTGATTGACAGAAAAATAAAAAAAGCGATCCCTTTTTTATTTTTTTCTCTTTTTGCAGGTTGGAAATGGAATTAGAGAAGGGTTTATACATATCTATGGATAGAATAGAAGAGAATTTGAATTTCAAGCACGCCAGGAAGATAGCTTAAGGCATTCTTGGAAACGGGTCACCCTCAAAATTGGACCAAACCAAAACCAGTAATATAATTGACCATTTTTCTTCCTCTACGTGCAATATTATTATATTCATGCAGATCAGAGACATTAATAGAGACAGGATGGGTTAAAACCGTGCGTAAGGTGGCATCATCAGCAGTGTATTTTTGCAAATCATACTGAATTCACTTAATTCCTCGAATGAATTAAATTATATTATTGGGTGCATTAGGAAAAAAATTGAAGACAATGCAGCAATTAAATCGAGAGGAAAGTGGCAGGCAGGTCCATAATTTTTCTTTTTCAATTTGAACTTTTTAAAATCTTAACTTATCAATTTTACTCTATTTTAAAATATTAGTTACTATTTTGTTATTAAATTTTTTAAATCGAAAAAACTAATCGATAGGTATTAGTTAGACCAGTGAGCCATTCCAATTCTTTTAAAGATAACAATAGAAGTTTAATCAACTTATCAGGAGAGATAAAAACTATTAGTCTCCACGCACAAAGGAATACCTATTTCACAATTTCCACACTCCATCTCCATCGACCAGTCCACTATCTCTGTAGCCACCTGATTTGAGCATAATAATAATAAAAACGTGGATTTTTTGTATCACTACAAGTATAAATAGAGTCCATATCCCAGCATGAAAAACATGCACTAATAAAATACGAAGCAAAGCAAAATCCTTAACTGGCTTTTCTCCTTAATGCTGTCATATAAAAAAGTATTTTTTTAAATGGTGTTCAATGAAAAATATTTATCGAAATAGTATTATGTTAATATTTTTAAGGCTTTTGTTCCGTCACAGTGTATTGTTACACTATTAATATAATAAAATTAATAAAATTTAATTTATTTTAACATTTTGCAGTAGTTTTATAGAATACAATTCTCTCAATTTTTTCCTTACTTGAATGCTACATTATTAGTGAAATAATATCACAATATTAAAAATACATCCTTCGGCGAAATTCCTACATAGGCAAAGTTTCAATGGTTACGCTGTAAGTATAATAATATGATAACGATTTATGGGTAAGACTCGTATGGCAAGAAAACATATTGCTTTTGTTCTATTAATAATGTAAAACAACATTAAGACGATAGAGAGAGTTTATGTAGAGTTGTTAATATCAATTGTTTTACAAATAATGTAATAATTGTAAAGATAATTTACGCATGATATTCCCTCTAGGATTTCATTCTTACAATGATTCCATGCCCAATTTTTATTTTCTTGTATCATTTTTTATTCCATAAGCGATTCCAAAAATCTCATTTAACCTTTAAATTGTTATCCTGTAAGTGTAACAATGTGTCTTTTTGTAGACTTTCTATGCGTAATATACCCCTTACTTTACATACCTTTCCAAAATTTAGAACATACATCTGACATTGTGATATTATTTCACTTAAAGTGTAACATTCAATTTAAGGAGAAAGAAGAAAAAATATTAATATGTAAAATTGCTAGATAATGTTAAAATAAATTAAAATTTAGATTTTTTTTATTGTAGTCATAGTATAACAACTGTAACAAAAATCTTCATTTTGGTAAACATTTTTCATTGAATACCATTTGGGGAATTTCTTTTTGGGGAAATTATAAAGGTGTCTCTACATTACATTAATAATATTGTTATGCCCTTATATTTTAAAGTACACTACTTTGTCCCTATATTTTGATTCTGTTCAACTATTCTAATATTTTGTCAATTTTTTCGATATTTTCCATTAAAAAACTTCTAAAAAGACACAAATAGTCTTACCTCCATGTTAAATTTGCATTTTCCACCGTGTCTTTTGAATCAAAATATGCATAATGGGCACACCACAATAATTATATATCTAAATTTTAAAAAAAAGGACTTTAATTATTTAAAAAAAAAAAAAAAAAGCGGAGAAAAGAAAATGAAAAGAGGACTTCGACTTGGCCTGCACTCTTTTGCTTATCAATAGGGAAAGCTTGTTTTCTTGGTGGGTTGTTCATTAAAATTAAAGCACTTCTTTCCCTTATGGTGCAAGCCTTATTTGCGTTAACTAATATATTAGAATATCCCTAATTTTACAGACTTCTTACAATTTTACTCTATTTTGAATTTTCTATTAATTTTACCTTAATTTCGATGTTTTCTTACTATATTACCCTCAATTACAATGAGGAACACATCACGTTGTTTATTGGTATACCGTAAAAACAAAATAGAACTTTATTCATTTTATTTATACTATACGAAAAATCATATCATTTAATCTAATTTTTATTATCAATGTAACAAATTCACTGTATATATTGAAATCACCACCAATGCTAATCGTATACATTTCAATATTACTTTATCCGTGCATCTTGTCATATATAACATATAATATTATGCATACGTTTTTAGAAATACATAGTTTTATCCGTATACGTTAACATTTCAAATTTCAATTTCATTCTAACACATACCAAATTCATATTGCGGAGAAGTCAAACTTTTACAAAAATCTCTCTCAATTTCCAGCCTAATTGATCGCTTCGCATATCCAAATTAGGGCTCTAGACAGAAAACACCCTTTCCAAACAATGGAGCTTGCTTATTCAACCGAAACTGCAACTGCTTATGTTAGTCGTCACTTCGTTCATAACATGAATTTCATTCTTAAAATATTGTCATTTTTTATAAGTTTAATTTCTAAGGATATTTTACTTTTCTTTTGTAAATATTTTGGTTTCAACATATATATATGTATGGGCAACTCAATGTAAAAAGTATTACACATGTATGGTGTCTCGAGAGGTTGTGTCCTATAATTGAAAAAGTGTTTAGCCCGACAGGATCCAAATTTCCAATACGTACAACTTATGCAAAATAATTCTTACTTTTTTTAATTGTTCAATAAGTATTTAATCAATATAATTTTATAAATTAAGATGTCAAATAGGTTAAATAAAAGTGTCTAAACATATTCAATCTTATAAGTTAATTTACTCAATAGATCAATTATAAGTTAATTTACTCAATAGATCAAAATAAAAATCGAGAGTGTCGTAAATTTTTTATAAAAAATATGAGAATAAATTTACATTGAAGAGAACTCTTTAAATATCATTCTCACTTTCAATTTCAAATCCCTAATTTTATAAATAAAATTAACTGAAAATGCAGTTTGCGATCTCTTTGTATTTTCTTTTCTAATTTTTTGTAATAAGGTGCTTACTAATTAATATATCGTCAGCTGAGTCAATTTGTTGGTAGGTGAAACAGGTTTGTGGCCTTTGGATTGAAACACAGCCAATCTGATGCATGCAACACGTCCTGCTTATGAAAATAATTGTCTTGAATTACAAATAATATAATACAGTAAATAATTACTCTCTACGACTAAATTTATATTTTAAGGTTAATGAAATCTCATCAATGATAAATCCCATCCCTAATGTTAAAACTAAAATAAACATATTATGGATAGTAATAAAATTCTTCATAATTAGCAATCCCATCCCTAATGAATTTGAATGTCAGCAGAAAAATTGACAAACACAAGACTTTCAAGAATTTGTTAGCCATGCAATTTTCTTTTCTTTAAAGTAATAATCATTCCATAAAGTGCAAAAATCACCTCTTCCATCCACATGATATATATATATATATATGTGTCCATTGACAAATGGGCAATGGTGAGTTCAATCAAGAAATTGAAGACAAGTAATCTAAAAAGTAAAAACTCGAGTCATCTAGAAACTAGAAAGCAATCATAATATTTAATTTTCATTTTTAAAATCTTAGTATTAACAATTTTAATCTGTTTTAAAATAAAATAAAATAAAATATTGATAATTTCTTGTCTTTTTTTTTTTTTTCTATAATCTTCATAGCTTAAAAAATAAAGAAGGTGGAAAAACTCATGAGGTAACATTGATTTGGTGTCTAATGATCATCATTTTACAATGATTGTTTAAACTATTATTTCATAATCACAACAATGAAAACATCATTATCATATAAAATTAATTATTTTATTAAATATTATGATTAGATTAAATATAATATGCAATTAAGTTCAATATTGCAATCCAAAATTATTAATTAAACTTTCAAAATTATAATATATTTGAAAAAACCAACGATTTTTAAACCAAAAATTAATAGGCTATAACGACCAATAATTAAAAAGGAATAAAATTATTAAAATAAAGTTTTAGTTTTTTTGGACAAAATTTTTTTAAATATTAAAAAAAATTAGTGGCACGTGGCACGTGGCCACCTTGCGGTTTCATGCATGATTGTTATGCAGCTTATACAATACCACCATATTTAATAATAACTGGTAATGTATGCACGTGATGCACATTTTTTTTATTGAGTTGAATATAATTTTTTTAAAAATTATTATAATTATATTAGTGTTGTTTTAATTTAAATAATTTATTTATGTATTTTTTATTAAACGATGAAACCGTAACATTTTACGGTTTTTTTTTTAATTCTTAAATAATAAATTGAAATATTATTAGCATAATTAATTATTATTATAACATAACTAATATAATTAATTATTTAATTATTTTTCTTTATAAAATTCTCATATATTTTAATATTTTTATTATTATTTCTATTATTCTCCGAGCGAGAGACATGAAGTGTTTACATTTTATTATGTTTTGTCTTAAATTTAGAAAAAAAATTTATATTTATTTATAACCATAAATCTAGCTGCTCACCTAAGTAATTATTTGTTCTTCGAGTCCAAATTTGAAAATCTAAATTCAAATTTTAGAAAAAAAACTAAATAAAAGGATAAAAAAGAAAGGTTGACAACCAAAATTCAACGATGCCAAAAGTCTAATTCATATACAAACATAGTAAATAAAATAGGTCAAAACTCAAAAGAACAAGGTTTAAGAAAAATTAATAGAAGGCAATAAATTCACAAATATAATAATTAATTATACAAAAAAGGACCAAAATTTCTTTGGTTGAAAGAAAAGTATTACCTGGATAATTTTTGTAAACTAAGAATTAAATTTGGTGCAACTACAAATATTATGGCGTATTGAAAAACTTCAATCATAGAATATGATAGAAGCTTCCATTATTTTTTTTTATTTTTTGCTTTGCGTTGTTACAATTTTTATGTTACATAATTCGAGAATTATTCGTGAATTATTCATTCATAAATTATTCATGAATTATTCAAGAATTATCAGCTTCAGAGTACTATAAAAAAAAAATCAGCACTTGGAAGTTGTATATCATATCAGCTTTGAAGGTTCTGTTTTTATATAGATATAATAATATTCGCAGGGTAATACTACAACTACAGTCTACGCTTTAAAGCCATAGAAAGTATAAAGTCCTAACCATCATTTTGATTTCTCCTACCTTGCATTTCAAATGGGCAACCTTAATTTCAACCTAGACATCGATAACAAGCAGAAAATTCTCAACCCTTTGAACGCAGACGAATTTAGAAGGCAGGGCCACATGATTGTAGACTTCATTGCTGATTATTATCAGAACATCGAAAAATACCCAGTTTTAAGCCAGGTTGAACCTGGTTATCTTCGAAAACGCTTGCCGCTTTCTGCCCCTCACAATCCTGAAACTATAGAAACTATTCTCCAAGATGTGCAAAAACATATACTTCCAGGCATTACTCATTGGCAAAGTCCTAACTATTTTGGATACTTCGCTGCAAGTGGAAGCACTGCATCTTTTCTTGGAGAAATGCTTAGCACTGGCTTTAATGTCGTGGGATTCAACTGGATATCTTCTCCAGCCGCAACTGAATTAGAAAGCATTGTTATGGATTGGCTTGGTCAAGTACTTCGGCTTCCGAGCTGTTTCCTTTTCTCTGGAAGTGGCGGTGGTGTTATTCAAGGCACTACCTGTGAAGCCATTTTATGCACTATAATTGCCGCAAGAGATCAAATGCTCCGTGATATTGGAAAGGAAAAAATTGGAAAATTAGTTGTTTATGCTTCTGACCAAACACATTGTGCAGTCCAAAAGGCAGCTCAGATCGCTGGAATTAGTCTAGAGAATTTTCGAGCTATTAAGACAAATAAATCAACATTTTTTTCAATGTCGCCTGATTTACTGAGGGTGACTATTCAATTAGATATAGAAAAAGGTCTAATCCCATTGTTCCTCTGTGCAACAATAGGCACAACTTCAACCACAGCTATTGATCCATTGAGGCCATTATGCGATGTAGCGAGAGAGTATAACATATGGGTTCATGTGGACGCTGCTTATGCCGGAAACGCCTGTATATGCCCAGAGTTTCAACATTTTCTTTTTGGACTAGAGGATGCAAATTCTTTCAGTCTGAATGCACATAAATGGCTTTTGACAAACCTTGATTGTTGCTGCCTTTGGGTTAAAGATCCAAACGCTCTTATAAAATCCCTTTCAACAAATCCTGAGTACTTAAAGAACAAAGCTTCTGATTCGGCACAAGTTGTAGATTATAAAGACTGGCAAATAACCCTAAGCAGAAGGTTTCGGTCACTGAAACTTTGGCTTGTGTTGAGAAGCTATGGCGTGGCTAATCTTAGAACATTCCTCAGACGGCATGTCGAAATGGCTAAAGTTTTTGAAGGACTTGTAAGAGAGGACAAAAGGTTTGAGATAGTTGTGCCAAGGAATTTTGCAATGGTTTGCTTCAGGATTCTACCAGGAGCCATTGAAATGGGAAAAAATGAAGTTCAAATATTGCCTGATCATGAGATACTTGCAAATGAGCTGAACAGAAGATTATTGGAGTCAATTAATGCCTCAGGATGGATTTTTATGACTCATGGGATGGTTGGTGGAGTTTATTTCATGAGATTTGTTGTTGGTGCCACTCTTACAGAAGATCACCATGTCATTATGGCTTGGAAGGTTGTTCGAGAACATGCAAATGCAATCTTAAGAACCTCTTGAATTTTCTGCTCCATATATCTGTCGAGTGGTTTCTATATATTATTTTTTTTTAGTTTAGTTACTTTTCCTATATATATATATATATATATATATCCTATTTGGTATAAGATCTCTCAATTCAAAATAAAGTTCTGATATCTCAGAAATTTTGAGAGACACCTTCTGGTTATTATTCTAAATCTTAGAAGATTTAGGCAATGGGAAGTTACTTGTTCATGTAAACTTGAAAAGATTAATAAACTTTATTATTTATCCGTAGCATGGGATATAGATTTATGTAAAAATAGGACAAAAATTAAAAAATAAATGACAATTATATTTTATAACTAAATAATAGTAAAATAAAGTTAAATGACAATTATATTTAAAATCAAAACTAAATAAAAGAAAATTATGTCTAAGCCACCAGAATTACCGACAAAAACATTAAAATAATAATATACTGTAAGAACTATTAATTTCTTTTGTGTACCTTCGGGGTTTCCATCTCCCAGGATGACAACCTTGTCTCTTGGAGGAGCTCGGACATTTGCTTGTCCTAAAGTAGGCAAGAAAAATCCAGCAAAGCCATTGGAGACTATGTAAGTGTGGGGCATCTCCGCAACCTCAATAGCTCGCCGGATATTAACTTTTTGCCGGAGAAATTTGGGGCTGGCTCCACTGGTTGGCTACGGTCAACTTCTGTGCCAAATTCTGATGGCAGAAATCTGTATATACAAGTGTGTACTTCGAACGATTAAATTATTTTCTTAAAAAAATTCTATTATTACATTTAATGGAGTGTTAGAAACGTCGACGTATATTCGTACACTGACATTGCCAGCTTCTTTTATGGCAGCGATAATCTTGATTTGATCAGGCAGCTGCAATCCTCCAACTGCGGAGATCACAACATCAACTTGCTTGATCGCTTTCACTAAGCTTTCATGATTATAGATATCTCCCTGTAAAAACTCACAAATTAATGATGGTCATTAACTAAAAATATAATTAAAAACTAAATTAATCAAACACTAGCTGGTTAATTTTAGGAACTTACGGAGAGGATAGTCAGTCCAGAGCTCTTGAAACTGTGGATAAGGTTGGACTTGTCAGGATTAGAAATAGTGGTTTCTCTGACAAATGCAAACGTTGGGTGACCTAGTTTTGAACTTGCATCTACTACGAATTTTCCTACGTGCCCTGTTGCTCCAACTACAAGAACTTTGCTTTCCTCAGCCATTGAAACCCTTTTCTTCTTCTTCTTCTTCTTCTTCTTCTTCTTCTTCTTTCAATCTGTAATGGAAGTAGCTATCTAGTCTGGTTTTTGTTTAGAGAATAAACATTTAAAATATATTCCAACTGTCCCTCACTTTAACTATCTTAATGGTTCTTTCCAACGGTCACATTAATTATATCCGATGTCTATGTTCCATAATTCAGGAAATCGAATATTTCTGATAATCTCTTTCTTTATAAAAAATTTTCTAATAATAAAATACCGTAACAACAAAGAATTAAGAATTCACCAGTCGTTTCTTGGATTTTTATATGCGATCATCTGAGCATATGTTCAAAATGATCGAAGACATAAATAGTTTAATTGTTGTGATTTGACATTGCATAACCAAATTAAAAAGAAAAGAAAGTGGATGATACTTAATATTAGTAAATTCACTCAATTAACAATTAATATTTGCTTTCGTTGGTAATGTTACTTTCACTTGTCAAATTTGAGAACCCAATTGCCCTTAAGCGGAAGTTATTGCGGTATTTAATGACACCAGGACATAGCTAGTTCAACGTTTAATGACATATTTCTTGGAGGAGGAGCCTCTGCACATCCTAAATTAAAAGAATGGTGTAAATTTTTCTTTAATTTCATAATAAATTTATAAATTTGATTCCACTAAACTAAAATTATAGAATTGATTATAGAAATAATCAAACCTTGGATATTCTTAAGCAACTTCAGCAACATAGATCTTTTCAAGGGTATTGCCAATCTTCTTCTCGCATATTACAAATATGTCATTCCAGGACAACGTATTGGCAGGTGGCCTCATATGCAAGATCTGGTTCAATGTTTTTGGGTCATCCATTGCTTTAATGGTGTAAGTTGCTACATCTTCTTCAGCAACCAGAATTGCTGAGATATTAGAAATAATCAAAAGAGATTAGCTTAATTGGTACACTTGTCTTTATATAAGAAAGGTTTAGCTTATATTATATCACTAATGGCATTTCCATCTCGCACTCCCAAGATCACAAGCTTGTCTCTACTCTAGGAGGAACTTTGGCATTTGGTTGTCCCAAAATAGGCAAGAAGTATCCAGCAAATCCATTTGAGATAAGGAATCTCCTCAGCCTCAGTTGCTTGCCGGATTTTACTTTTCTGCCTCAAACCACTTGCAGCTGGCTCCATCGCATGGCTCCGGTCAGCGTCTAACCATAATTCAGATGGGAGGAATCTCTGTTTCCATCCCATCTGTTATGATGAAGTGGAGAAAACTGAAAAATAACATACATAAAAAAACTGAAAAATAACATACATAAATGTACAAAAGGTTTGATTAGAGTATGTCGGAGTTAGAAACAGTGCTTTCTCTAACAAAAGCAAAGGTTGGGCGACCCAATTTGCCACTTGCCTCTAATATGAATGTTTCCTATATACCCCGTTGCTCCAATCACCCAAATCTTGCTCTATATACCAGCCATGAACGTAGCCATGACCTAAAGTAACAATTTAAAGCGAATCATTTCTTCTTCAAGTTCAATTCTTTTTTTCCCCTTTATATATGTAATTGTTTTCGTTTGTCTAACTTTAATTTAGCAATTGCCATCATCTATGAACAAATGATTTCACTTTCTTTATATGTACAGAGATTATAAGAAATGAACAAAAGCAGCAACGAAAAAAAGTCAAGAGAGAACTTGGGCTACAACAATCCAGGAAAATAAATTTAAAAACTTCCAATGAAAATTTACTTGTACTTTTTTTTTTTCTCGGTTTACATTATACAGTTGCTTATGAGTTCTACTTGAAACAATCTTGGCACCAGCCATCACCATCAGGTATCTTTCTGTCGCTCCAATCTCGTTTTATATAGTCTATTGGGACTATAATCAAACCATTTTAAGTACACATCTGGAGAGAAGCACAAAACAACAATCCCACCCATTAGTCCCCATGATGCCAAGTGATGTCTGTCCGGCATAATTTTCAGAAAAAAACCAATCAGCCAAATAAAGTGAAAAACTTGAAGGAAAAATCAATTAGCTTGGGGAAGCAATTGACAGGAAAATATATTATTCAAAACATGAGGGCTTTTGGGTATGTTTAACAATCCAACTATACCTTGCCAGGTTTTCTCATGATGGGCTTGTCATTTGCCAGAAAGACATTTACAGTCCACTTTGCCGTCTCCTCTAAATGAATAAATCAAACACCATTACAACTATTAGGCAACATGAAAGTAGTTTCAAGAGACAAAAAAAGTAGTTCTAAATTCAAATTCATTACAAAGAACATATGAGTGTATATTATAATAATCAAATATTCCATAGTTTTGCAAATCTAGAGATTGGAAGTTGTAACATAAAAATAATGTGATAAATGAACAAATACCTATTCTAACCATCCAGATTATAATACCCCGAATAAGTTACACATGGGTACTTAATTTGACAATATAAAGAGAAGATGGTCAAATAACAATTGTCATCCAGTACTACATATGAGCAAACGAAATATATTGAGGAACAAGAGGTAATGTTCAATGTAAAAAATGCAAGTGACTTAAACAAAAAGGTTATATAGTCAATATTCATTCAAAGCTCAGTGAAATGCAAATGCAATTCAGTGAAAACCTTGTTATGCTGTTTCTTCAAGCTCTCAAGACCAGGTTCTATTCCACTTCTTTTCCTATCCTTATCATTACTCCCATCCTTGTTGCGATGTTTATGCTTCTTATGATCCTTGTCCTTATTATTGTCTTTGTGCTTTCTGTGCTTCTTCTCCTTATCTTTTGTGGATTTGCTGCTTGCCTTCATCACTGCAGTAGGGATACCTTTATCTGCCTGTTCACAGCAAACCAACCATACAAGCAGAAGTGTCTATTTCAAAAATGAAAATAGTTTTTGCTTTAAGCCAGCCAATCATAAATTTACAAATCAAAACTAGAACTTCAAGCATGGAGTATACCACATTAATTCTAAGCCAACAAAAAAATATATGCAAAGCAGCAACTTTTGTTTTTCATATGTTCAGGGAGCAGTTATAAAAGATAACTTGGTCATTTTAATTTGATCCAGTTTAGAATAAAGCAGTCAACTTCAGATATTAACATATATGCTTGTCTAAAGTACGTGTTATGCTATAACAAAAGTCTTTAAAACTTGAAAGCAGGCCGCTTTCAAGCAGCACTCTTTCATAAATTTTCCATGTACAAGAACAAAAGAGATAAATATATCCAGGAATTTTCTTACAGAAGGTAAGACAACAGGAGTAGATTCTCTCATCCGAAAGGCGTCCTTGAGTACACCTAAATCAAAAGGAAGTATACGAGCAAGAGCATTTCTCTCTCTCAGGTTGGGGGTGTTATGAAACAACTGATCCAATTCCATTCCTTCCCCTTTCCTGATTTCCGTGTCACCCACAACATTCTGGAGATAGCGAGTTTCAGATATTGACAAAGGAAGTGACCGCTTGCAAAAGAATTCATGATGAGGCCAAAGCTTATACTGACTTATGAGATCAACAGCACCACCAAGCTCCCTTTGCCCTGATTATTCCAGAAAGAGCCTTGTCACAAAAAATGAACAGGAAAAAAACTCTCTTAAAATTAGAAGATACAGAATTGAAAAGGAACTAAATGATAATAAAGTTTGAAAGCAAAAGAACAGTGGAAAAGGCCATTGGCAAATCAAAATATGTGCCTGAATGTCAATTATTATAACATTAATGAAAAATATTAATATGTTAGTTATTACTTCAACTGAAACAAGTATTACTATCCTGCATATAAATATTCTACAATCCCCAATTTTTGTTTCAAACCATAGGAGCTCTAATCATAACAAAAACCAGAATGGAAAGAGAGGGTCCAGTTCTGGCCTGCCTCCCTTGGTTCAGAACTGGAACCAGAACCAGCAGTTTCAGAAACAGAAAAGGTGAAAAGGACTGGTTTGGTTCCAGTCCCAGTCCCGGTTTCAAGCCTCACTGGCCCAAAATTACTTTAATCATGGAATTTTAAATGTGTTGAGAACTGGCCACTAAGCATATACACAGCTGCCAATATTACTTTCTCTACAACAGTCAGAAATTTTCAGTGATCGAGACTTTCCTGTAATCAGCTAATCCAAAAACTGATTTAAGTGTTATATCTCGGTGCACAACCTCCTACCCTAAATAAACCTGAATGTCCCATATATTAATTGCTTGAGGATCTGCAGAGTAAAACCTTATAAATTACCAAACTTGAAGCAACTAAATCACCTCCCTATATGACATGTCAACTATCAAATAATTTCAAGAAGGAAGCACTAAATTATTTTAATCATGGAATTTTAAATGTGTTGAGATTGCCTTCTCAAGGCTCACCCAAGTGATCGTTTCAAGATCAGAAGGTTCAGTAAAGCTCTAATTTCTATATCACTGTGTTTAAACCTCACATGATACTTTACAACGTGAGGCTCCAATAGGCAGTGAATTCAAAAAAAGTCAAATTACAAGGTAAAAAATAGTCAGAAGTTCTGTAGACTTCAAAGAAAGGAAGTGTGTATCAAAACCATTCAGCAAATAAGAAGCATTCCAAATCCTGGATAGGACCGAAAACTAGTGATATGAACAAAGGTCAAAATTCACAACTTGAAATACAGCCAGGTAATAAGAGAAATGTCGATTTCCATTTAAACTTGATCCTCAAATAAAATGAAAAATATAGAGAAATTTGCAGTTTCGGAGTGATATTGTGATAAAGGACCTGTAATCACTAATTCAGTCACTCCCAACATACAAAAATTTAGCAACCAAATAGTAACTATTTTGCCATTGTATTTATAATTCAAGAGTCTCAGTGAATGAGAAAAGAATGGATATGATTCAAGAGACAATGGCGTAAATAATATCGAAAATGATTCAGAAATTGTTTGAAATTTCAATGATCTCACAAAAGAAAACACATTGCATTTTGCTCGCTTCAAAGACAATACAGAAAAACCCGAGGTCTGAAGAACACTATCACAGCACTTTTTTCCCTTTTGTAGAGTTAAATACAAGAAAATAACACATCCTTTGTAATTAGTTGACAATATCACAAAATCTCTTGTAAAGGGAAAAATCCAGTGTCAAACAACTCATCTCTACGAGCTCTATGAGTTCTTAGATAAAAATAAAAACCTGAGAAACACTACCTAAACCTCTCTTCAAATAATAGAGGAAAAAGAACAGAAAAATAAAACCTTAGTTTAAAACACCATTATATTAACAACAAAAGAGTTCAAGTACACAAATGAGACAGATTAGGCAAAAACACTTAATAACTAGAGCATCTTACCCCTTCCAAACGTCTTGCCTCCAAGATCCATCAGTTCAACAAGGGAACAGGGGGTCAGGCTCACAGGGAAAGAAGTGACAGGCAGATCTTCATCTATCATTAATAAACAATGTAAAAGCTCTGTAATTTAGTAGCTATCAAATTGTAACCCAGTTGATACATGTCCTCCTATATACAGATTACTCAAACAATACGAAGCATATAATCACAAGCAACGATAGCCTAGAGATGAGATAGACATGTATATTATTTAGTCATTTTGCCGAAAAAAGAAAAAATGCCAATTAGATGACTCCTGTGCATATATACACGCACAAAAATGTCCAGATCTCGTACCGAGTTCTAGACACACATAAAAAACATTCAAAACTATTCTACTTTTCAATGCTGAGGATGAAACATGTACCTCACAAATAGATGGCACAAGCATAATACAGTTGGAAGATAATATCTAGCTAGCCAAGATGATTAATCACAGCCTAAGATTATATCATGACCATAACCCTTAAACATCAACGATAAACCATTTGGATCGAAATGCAATAAGTAGTAACGTGAATATTTCTCTTCCTCCTCCACTAAAGCCTCTGTACAACCATATTATCCATCCATGAAGCATTTGAAAAAACCAAGCTGCTGCCCTAGAAAACATAAAGGCTCCAACTTTCAACAACTCTCAGACCACTTCTGAAAACCCGTTAACCCAATAATTGAAAATCAAGCACGACAGAGCCAAGCATGCGTCAAATGGTGAAGATTGAAGAATCTACAGAAACCAAAAAGAGGTTTCTTCGATGTTGTCTTTTACCAAGCTAGTCATACATCAAGCTTCAAATTCACGCCAAAGAAGAAAAGAAAACAAAAGCATCGATTGCCAATAGCATGAAAAAATCCAAATTATCCAATTAGAATTTGAAGCTCGAATTTGAACATGATCTTCAGAGAAAAAAAAATAGCACGATATCTATCCTGAGTTCGTAAATAAATTAAAACATACTAATAGCACCATATTCATGTAGAGATAGAGTCATAGAGATAGGGGCCGAGAGGGTACTTACAAGTTGGAGGGAATAGACGGGTGATCGTTGCAGAGAGAGTTGAGAGACTGCCTGTAATGTCGTTTAGAGTTCCAGCAGCTTGGAAATAGTGGGAAAGATCAATGGTAGTCTGCGACATTCAAAGGTCTTGGATTTATAGCTTTTTGCGTTATACACTTTAGGTACAAAAGTTTTTCAGACGCACATATTTGGATTTGGTCCTCCGCATAGGTTCTGATTAATTTGGAAGCCCAATTAGCAATCGTAAAATTCTCTCTCTGTCGGCCCAGTTAATTAATTAGTTTTAGAAAATTACTGGATAATTTTCGAATACTCCCTATAATTATTATAATTAATTTTTTGATTGCTTTTTAACGATAAAATTTTAACATATTGTAAGTATCATGAATTAATAAGGGTTAATCACCAAAAAAACCTAAATTTATGAGGTTTTTTTTTTATTGGTCAATATTTTTAATTTTATCAATCATACTCTGTACTTATTATTTCTTGTCAATTATAACCTCCATTTAAAATCTGTTAATATTCATTGATTTGTCCGTTAATCGGATCTATTTTTTTTTAAATCGTGTCCATTTTAAAATCGGATTTTCTTACGTGTCATGGCCACATGGACATGATTTGGAAAAAAAAAAGAACTCCACTAATGAACACATCAGCGAATATTAACAAATTTTAAATGGAGGCCACAATTGACAAGAAATAATAAGTACAGAGTTTTGATTGATAAAATTAAAAGTATTGATAAAAAAAATTCATAAATTCAAATTTTTTTATAATTAAGCTTATTAATAAAAGCTTTAGCTGTAAACTCTTACGACAAATTTATTTTCTAATTTCTACTACTTTATTTTAACTGTGAAATATATAGACTAGACGTGGCCATTAGTTCATTTTGAATTGAAATGGAATCATACTGTAAATGAATTGAAACTAAATAAAAAATATAAGTTTAAAATTTTAAATTGAAATCGACGGTTCAATTGCCGGTTAAGACTCATATAAATTAAAATATAAATCTGAACCGACCCAACATCTGTGATTCCGGTCAGATTCGAATCGTAAATTTTCTATTTTTATTTTCAAAATGATAATCACTTAATTTATTTTATACACCTCTTAAAGTTTAAATAATATTTAATATATGATACATTTTACTTAATTTTTTTTAAAATACGTTTTACAAGTTAAAAATTTTAAAAAGTAAAATAATAAAAAAATATAAAATATTAGCATAAAATTATATTATTTTTAACTTTTTTTTTTCTTTTTAAATTGTTTACTTATTTTAAAATTACATTGTTTAAAGCACTTTTCAAAATTTTCTAACAATCTATTTAATTAATAACATTTAGACAAAATAAAATGATAATTGTTAAAAAAATTAATTTTATTATTATGAGTATGAACATTTTAAATTTTATTTAAAATAAAATTTATCAATATTTTTCAAATTCATTAATTTTTTTGAAATAAATATATCAATTTAAAAAAAAAATAATACATGTATCACCGAAAACCAAACTGTCGATTCATCACACCTGTATTGAAATTGGCTAGAACTAAAACTTGACCAGAACCGTTTGTTTAAAAACTAATTGAGATTTGACATTTTAAAAATTTTGAATCACCGATTCACAAAATTAACGGTTAACTAACGATAGCTATTATAGACATGTATATTTTTATTAACATTATTATTATATAAAAAGTTAAATCGTGTGTAAATATAAATGAAAAGGGTTTAAATATGATTTATTTTAAATTGTACAATTTTAAATGTAATTCCTTCGCTTTTCTTTTTAAGTGAAAAAAATGTATCGGTGATTGATGAGAAATGCAGCACTCTTGTGTATATATAATTCTGAATAAAAAATAATTTTGAAAGATTGAGTTCACACTCTATGTATGTATGGAATTGTATTATATATAGATTCCATTTGAAAATTAAATTTAATAAATTTAAGAAAATCTTTTTCTATATATCTTTAACAAATTTAAGCAAATATTTTTGTGTATATCTTTATATATTTAAATGTTTTTAAATTGAATCTTTTTATCTCTTTTTAAACTATTTGTCCTTTATATATTTACTTGCTTGGGATTTGCAAGTATGGCTTCAAGGTGCAAGTTTATGAGTTTTCCATTAGTTTTTTTATTGTCTCGTGTTTATTTACTATGCAAATGAATAAATGATGCATGGCTTTATTTATTTTTCTTTTTTTTATATAACTAATATAGAAATATTAAAATAATCAATTTTAATTTTTCTTCCATTTTTCTGTGTTTTGTACAGTTATATTTTAATGTTAAACAATTAAATTATAGGTAATATTTATGTCTAAAATATTAAATTATTTGAATTATAAAAATTTTATCTATATATAGAATTATCTATCACAGACATGGTACTTAAATTATTTAAATTATAAATTTTAATTAAAATTTATAGATGATTAATTAAATTTATAATTATTTAAATAAATTTAATAGAGTAATTTGCTAAAAAAAATCTTTCAATAATATATTAAATAAATTTATAAAATAGAACATATAATAATAAAGCCGCGCTAGTGCGTGCGGGGCTTCAACTAATTAGTAAATGCTGAAGACAGTGCAGCAGAACAGAAAAATAGTAATCTCCACACACTTTATGGGTGATAGAGTGAGTGGGCCACGATCATGTCTGATCAATGATAATAATGGGCCCTGAAATGGACAACATTAATATGGGCTTTAAATCATGTGATCAGGGCATTACATGAGACGGTCCCATTTATAATGCTTATGTGGTTCGTCATTGTTGCCGATGTGGAAAATGGAAATCCATCCTGGCTAGATCATAGTATCATTGACAGCCACGTGAACTTGGAATTCCCACTTCATCTAAATAATCAAGATGTAATCGTTGCCTGTTATTAAAACGTGAAGCTTATCAATTAAGTGTGATTTAATTAATATTTTTACTATATAAATTTTTAATTTTTATCGATCTAATAAATTAAAAGGAGAATTACATTTTTTACATAATCGATAATATTATTTTTATTTATTGAATCTCTTTATAAATAAAAAAAATATATTGAGTATTGTGAATGAAGATTATTTTTAATTCAAATTTTTTTAATAAAATTAATTTAATTAAAATGATTATATTATCTTATAATAGATAGTCATCATACTATTCTAAAATCATTCAATTTTTGGTTAATGGCTTAATGATGCAATTTCTAGCTAGTTTGTTTTTCTATATAATACGACACGTGTACAGGTAGTTGTTACCTGCTACCATTATGCCTTAAGCGGTAATTACTCCCATTAACATAAAACTTTCCCTTTTATTGACCGTTGCTATTTTAAACTTTTAATGACATGTCCTGTGAAATATACATTATTTTGCTTACATCCTAATATTTTGCATCAATTACTAAAAAAAAACCTTAGTAATACGTTTAAATAAATTTAATTTTTATGCATTACACAGTTGGAGTTAAATAAAAGATTTCGAGTTATTATAATATGTGAGATTTCGAATTAAGTAATTTTTATTATAAAAAAATTTATAAATCTGATCAATTAGGTGATAATATTTTTATTGTGTAGTTTATAATATTATTTCAGTCGATTTAATTTTTAAAAAATCAATAATATATTATTTCAATATATACTTTATATACGTATTTCTATGCTTGAATTAGAAGTAGCATTAAGATAAAACTATTGCGAGTTTCAATATTAGTGATTCAAGATTTAAAAAGCTCTAAATTCTAACCTTTTACGTGTCCGTTTGATGGAATGAGAACTGTCTTTCTCCCGATTCGTCTAAAGACGAAGATTTCCATCGAGTGAGTTTAACTGCTTTAATCACAGTCAACAGCTCTTAATCAAATCCTTTCTCGCGGAAATTTTAAAAGGCCTAATCTCCGTTGATTTTTCCACACTAACCACTCGGTTGGTAAAGCATCCGTCTGGCTGAGTTAAGCAAGTTGTTAATACTTAATTATCCCTTAAAAAGATTGTACTTAACTAACTTAAGCAACGAATGCATAAATATTAATCTTCAATTCTCGCCACACATTCGATCAATCACCAAACTTAAGTAGAACATCCAATGGCTAAGATTAATCCTAGCACATTGCTTTCTGGGTCCCATATAACTTCAGTTTTTTAACAGCGAAAAGGATACTAATAGTGACTATTTACAGCCTTGGACTATCAAACCAACCACATAAAACGACGTTAGCTCGATAACAAAGAGTAAAATTAAGAATTTTAATAACACTGTACATTTTTTTCACATTAACAACTATAGATTTTAGGATTTTTTTTTTTTATGTATAAAATATTATTCAACAAGTGGTTGGCATCACTTTTAAAATAATGATTTTATATTTTTTAAATATTTTATAAATTAATATATTTAAAGTATAATTTTATAAATTAAATTATACAATGGATAAAAGTAAAAATTGAATGAATTATAAAATTAAAATAACTAGATTTAAAAGTGACATTTAAAAGAACAATTAAAAATGAATTTATATGTTCAGCTTAGAATATTTAACTCTTTTCAAAAACGTGGATTGACCATAAAAGTATTATTCAAAATGTTGAAAAACAAATATTCGTCTATAGGTAAGACTCTTCTACACAGAAAAATAGCTAACACCCCAAAAATTTTTTGCTGCTCTTAAACTGTCGGCAACTCTCTGCTTAGCTGTCACTGCAAACAATTTGACGTTCACCTTACACGTGGCGCTATTCTCATTGGTCCAATCACCTTCCCGTCATTTTTCTCTTGTGTTTCAAGCAAAACTCCCACAACATTTTTATTCCCAAAAAATCGTATTAAAACCCCCACCACGCTATCGCTTCCAGCATCACACTCTGTAAGCCTGTGAATGTCGGCAAGTAAGAACCAAAGATATTTTCTCTAATTTCCTGGAGAAATTAAATAGGTATTGGTCCTTAAACTTTTCGTTCATTGTTTTCCCGGGAAAATGATCAAGAGAAGCTCCAATGTGTATGGTAGAATGAGTGACAGCACGACGATAGCGACAACGACGTCGTCCTCGTCTGGTCCATCAAGAGATGAAAAGGCAGAGTGGGAGATGAGACCAGGAGGAATGCTGGTTCAGAAAAGAAACGGAAAGAACGATATTCCGCCCGCTATTTTACGTCTCCGAATCGCCTATGGTGCTCTCCGATATGAGATCTCTGTGAATTCTCAAGCAACTTTTGGTAAGATATACATACAATACAAATGTTATAAAATAACTAGCTGGATCCAAGTTTTCTCGATGCTTGTTATTTTCAGTTTTTTATGTGTCGGTGGCGGCGGCGATAGTGCATGTCTTTTTGCTTAGCTGTTTCGGCTGAGAAAATGAAGAAAGAAAAGAAAATGAGTAATGATTAATGAAAATGTATGTTGATTGTCAGATAGCCGGTGGTTTTGAATGTACTGTATATTGGTTATGCAACTATATATATATATATATATATATATAAACACGCCATGTTCTTTCTCTATATTCGCACTGTAAAAATAATTTGAGGGGTAAAATGATAAATTGGATGTGTGGTTGACTGATAGGCGAGTTGAAGAAGCTTCTGATGGCGGAGACAGGCTTACAGCCAAGTGAACAGAGGCTAGTTTTCAGGGGAAAAGAACGAGAAAATGGACAATACCTGGACACTTGTGGAGTCAAAGATCGATCAAAAGTCATACTAATCCAGGATCCAGCAAGCATCGAGAGGAGATACATTGAGATGCGAAAAAATGCCAGGATCCAGAGCGCTTATCGCGCCATCTCCGGCGTATCCATGGAGGTTGATAAGCTTGCAGAACAGGTAAGCATCAACATCTCGTCCTTTTCCTATTTAATTGTTATATCTGGATTATTACACCATTTAACAATAATTCTAATATTATTAGTATCGTTAGTATTCGGTCACAATGGGAGTAGGTGATTGTCAATATATCATGATCAAATAGCTGTCTTTTTAGAAGCAATGAAGCATACGAAAGGTTTCTGTGTCACCATCAAGTGTAAAAATTCAACAATCAAATTAGTATAATTTGGGTTCATTGCCTTCATGCCTAACTGTACTCTATTGGCTGCCATTTGGAACAAAAAAAGAAAAAGAAGAAAGTGCATGGAGTTCCATGATAATTAGTTATATCAAGCTTAGTTTTACCTTTATATCATAAACTAGAGCATTAATTTTGTCCATGTATAGGTTTCTGCAATTGAAAAATCTATGTCAGATGGAATTAAGGTGCCAGAAGTTCAAATCACAACATTAATTGAGATGCTCATGAGACAAGCAATTAAGCTAGATGGCATTTCTGCAGAAGGAGATGCTTCTTCTCTAAAAAACTTGGAGGTCCTTTTGCATTCTCTTTTTTTCCGTTTAGAGAGATCGTATTCATGCTATATTTGAATGACATTTTAGTTTGCTTCATGCAGGGTAAGAGAGTGCAGAAGTGTGTGGAAAATCTTGATGTGATGAAGATATCGAATGCAAAAATAAAGCCTGTTATTGTCACAACCAATTGGGAGACTTTTGATCCTTCTCCTCCAACTTTGGCTCAATGGGAACTTTTTGACTGATTTTCCTGCACTTTCCACTTTTTTTTTCGGTCACCTTTTTGTGATGTATCTATCTAGCTCCAATGTAAGTGAGCTACTCCACTTGTAGTTATAGTTCTTCAGTTCCCTTGCAAGCTTTGCCAATAAAGGGTTGGTGATTATAATTTAATGCCATTGGTTGTTTTGTCCAAACCACTTTGAATTATCGATTCTTTCCTAGAAAATTGTGGATTATTATGTTAAACAGGAAGGTTTTATCCCTTTGGTGCCTTTTTGACATTTTCAATTCGATTAGTTATCGAGAAAGTAAACAGAAAAACAACATTAGGAGGTTGTTTATTTGGTTAGTTGGAGCAAATTCTCATACACCGACCCTTTATGTGGGGGTTATTGGGGGTGTGGGACCAATGGTTAAAGACAAGAAGTGTAGGCCCTGGCAGTTGCCCCTTTCTTCTGATGTACCTTCGCCATTAATTATTAAAGGTTATGTGTCTACAATATTCTCTCGGTTGAAGAAAGAAAAAAAAAAAAAAAGAAAAAGCATGAATGGGAATGAAAACGCATTTCCACAATTCCATCCCTAATTTCACACCTTTTTTTTTTTATGTAAATTCCGGCTCGAAGATTAGTCACAGACTCACAATTAAATTAAGGCTCTTCATCTCTTTTCGTAGATCACATTTTTTTTCCTTTTAAGTGAACTGATATATAAATGAAAATAAAAATAAAAAGACTTAAAGGATTTTTAATACCTGAATCAGATTTTATTATTATTGCACTTAAAATTTTAAAAAGATCTATTATATTCTTAAATTTATAATTTTTAATAATATTTTTCCACCTTGAAATTTATGATTGTAATTTTTAGTAACAATTTTTATAGATTTATTATGCTTTTGAAAATACTTATTTATAAAAAAATTACAACTTTAGAAGCATCGCAGTTTAAAATACTTAGCTGTAAAGATAAAATTCTAAAGTTCAACAAGTATTAAGCAAAAAGAAAGAATGTTAATAATTTGTCAATTTTGAAATTATGATGCGTTCATGTTTTATTTGATGATGTGTATATGCAATTGTCTCCATCCATTCAATATTGTTTCTTAAAGGTACCCTTCAAGTCTTACTAGTCATATTAGTGTAAAAAAATATATTCCAAATACCCTATTTGATTAATTTTTTCTCCCCAGTGCGTACCAAATAGTTAAATAAGAACAATGATAATCCGAATGTTCTCTCACATTAATATCCTTTTTTTTACACATTTTAAAAATTGTAAATTAAATTAGTTTAATTATATATATTTTTATTTTTCCATATGTATGAATTTTTAAAACTTTTAAAACAGCATCAGCGGCCGGTGTATCAAAATTCAAAAATTAATTATCTTTGGACTTTTTTTTTTTATCTAGCAAAATTCAATTAATATTAATTATTCACACAGATTATTAAGAGAGTGAAAAGAATTTTTTTTTTTTAAATATAAATCAGACTTATTATTTTTGGACGCTCAAAGGAGAAACTAAGACTGTACAATTTTGGGACTTTGGCAGCAATATAAAACGCTTTCTCATTCTCTTACACTCAGATGTTCTCATGCACTCAAATATCAGAAGCAACTTCATAGCTCCAAAATCAGCCATAGCCTGTCCAGAAAACTCAATATCTTTCATCGTCAAAAAATGCGTTGCCCTTCTGCAAAATTGTGCTTCTTCCAAATTCAAACTGAAACAGATTCATGCCTTCTCAATCAGGCATGGCGTACCTCTCAGCAATCCAGACATGGGCAAATACCTCATATACTCTATTGTTTCTCTTTCAGCCCCCATGACTTATGCTAACAGTATATTTACCCTAATTGAAAAACCAAATATTTTTACTTGGAATACTATGATTAGAGGCTATGCTGAGAGTGAAAATCCAAAACCAGCCATTGCGTTGTATTATTATATGCATGTGAATTCTATTGAACCAGATACACATACATACCCTTTTCTTTTAAAGGCCGTTTCTAAGGTGGTGAATGTTAGGGTTGGTAAAAAGATACATTCCATTACTGTAAGAAATGGGTTTGAATCATTGGTGTTTGTTCAAAACAGTCTCGCTCATATGTATGCCGCTTGTGGACAATACGATAGTGCCCACGAGTTGTTTGAACTAATGCCTGTGAGGGATCTCGTGGCATGGAATACTGTGATTAATGGCTTTGCTTTTAATGGAAAACCCAACGAGGCTTTAAAACTTTACGAGGAAATGAGTTTGGAGGGTGTTGAACCTGATGGGTTCACTATTGTTAGCTTGCTGTCGGCTTGTGCTGAGATTGGTGCCTTGGCCTTGGGTAGAAGGGTTCATGCCTATATGGTCAAAGTTGGTTTGACTGAGAATTTGCATGCAAATAATGCCCTTTTGGACCTTTATTCAAAGTGTGGAAGCATTATGAACGCACAGAAGGTTTTCGATGAGATGGGGGAAAGAAATGTAGTTTCTTGGACTTCTTTGATTGTCGGGTTGGCTGTTAATGGTTTTGGTATGGAAGCACTTGGGCAATTTAAGGAGATGGAGAAAAAAGGATTTGTGCCTAGTGAGGTCACTTTCGTTGGTGTCTTATATGCTTGTAGTCATTGTGGCATGGTAAATGAGGGGTTCGATTACTTCAAAAGAATGAAAGAGGAATATGGCATTGTGCCTAGTATGGAACATCATGGATGTATGGTTGATTTGCTAGGTAGGGCAGGTTTGGTGACAGAGGCATATAACTATATTCAAAATATGCCATTGCAGCCTAATGCTGTTGTCTGGAGGACCTTGTTAGGGGCATGCACAATTCATGGGCATTTGGCTTTAGGGGAGACTGCAAGATCCCAGCTATTACAATTAGAGCCTAAGCACTGTGGAGATTATGTGCTAATTTCTAACCTTTATGCATCCGAGCAACGCTGGTCAGATGTGCATAGTGTGAGAAGGACCATGCTTAGTGAAGGCGTAAGGAAAACTCCGGGGTATAGCCTTGTCGAGCTGGGAAATCATGTCCATGAATTTGTTATGGGTGACAGAACTCATCCTCAAAGCGAGGCAATATATGGAATGTTATTGGAGATTTCAAAGAGGCTGAGATTGGAAGGTTATGTGCCTCACACGGCAAATGTGCTTGCAGACATAGAGGAGGAAGAAAAGGAATATGCTTTGTTTTATCATAGTGAGAAGATTGCAGTTGCTTTTATGCTTATTAATACACCTCCAGGAAGCCCAATTAGGGTTGTCAAGAATTTAAGAGTATGTGCAGATTGTCATTTGGCAATCAAACTCATTTCAAAAGTTTTCAATAGGGAAATTATTGTGAGGGATCGCAGTCGGTTTCACCATTTCAGAGATGGTTCTTGTTCTTGTAGGGATTATTGGTAAACCTTTTTTTGTTCTTTTTTCGGGTGATGCATAAATTTTTCAGAACAATTCAGAAGCTTTTTTTATGCTTGCATTGAGTCTAGTATTTTCGTTTGCTTAGTGTATTTTTAAGAACTCTATAGCGAGACTAAAGAATGCCACTCTGCTGCCTCTATCCAACAATTCAAGGATGTAAGGAAAACATTGATATTTGAGAACACACAACGTCATATTATTGAGTATATAAATTACTGATTCTAAAAAAATACGGATTTTAATTTTTTTTTTTTTGTTGAGAAGGTGGATTTTAATAATTTGGTTTGATCAAATATTAATTAATTAGCTTATTTATTTATTTATTTTAAATTTCCAATTCAGAAGAAATAGAGAAATAAATTAAATCCTAGCATTATTTGTTTTGTAATTTTCATTTATTTATTTGGCTATAGTCTTTTTTTTTTTAACTCAATTGATAGAAAATTATATATATTTATTTTATATTAATTTAAGTAACTTAAAAAGTTCAACAATAGTTCAAATAAAACTATTAATAAAATAATAAAATGGTTAAATAATAAATGATAAATTGATGTCTATAATTATCTTAGCTATGTTAACTAATTCTTAGAATATACAATTCTAAAAAAATAATTAAATAAAAATAAATAAAAATTTAATATTTATTATTTAAATTTATCATCGTACTTCCAATAGTTGAACATAATATGTAAGAGTAATATTTTAATTCTGAATAATTTATGAATTATAATATAAATCAATTGGGAACCTTATAAAAAAAAAATCACCATAACAATTTTATTTTTCTTTAGCTATAAGACTTTTTATTATTTTATGTCGAAAACTTTTCTTTTTTATCATTTTACTTTTTAATCTTAAAAATATTATTTTACTTGAGTTATAATTATATTCACTTTTCATGTCGATTCAATCATAGAGTTTTATTTTTTTTCATTCCATTTTGATTTTTTTTTTCCAATATTCATTCATTTTATCTATATACATATTATAATATACATTGTAAAATAAAAAACACTTAATTGATACATTTATTTTTTTATTCAATAATTTATTATTATTTTTATTATATTATAAAACAATAAAAAGCTATATTTAAAGAAAAAGTAAATATAATAAGTTTTAATGTGCAAAGTACGTTTTTAATATTATCTCACTCAAAATAACGGTAATGATTTGTGAAACGAATCGTTTCACGTCACGATAGTTTTATAATGTTAAAGTGAGCACGTGGTTTGATAGTTTTTGTACATAGTACAGAGGAACTATAGTAAGATAATAGGTGTAATTTTATTTGTTATTGAAGGGCAATAGTGATAATGAAAAGTCAATGAACAGTAATATTATTTTTGCGGTTAACTTTCGCTAAGTCCCACACTACTGTATCTTTTGCAGGTCGAGGATTAATGGCCACACTCTCCTGAAACTCTTATCTTCTCTTATGAGATAAGATAATGGCCACAGTAATATTATTTTATTTGTCATGTAATGCCTTAGTACATTTGA
This sequence comes from Jatropha podagrica, assembly GCA_947857235.1. NCBI lineage: Eukaryota > Viridiplantae > Streptophyta > Magnoliopsida > Malpighiales > Euphorbiaceae > Jatropha > Jatropha podagrica. Next base: position 93,595 of record CANUEP010161458.1, read on the forward strand.
GCCCATTTTGTACTTTTAAAGAATATAAAATTATTGTGATGTGGATCGAATCGATCCACCTATCACTGCCCTAAAAATAAATAGAGAAAGAAAAACAATGGAAAGATGTTTCCTTGCCTTTAAGCAATAAATTTTAAATAGTTAAAGTTGAAAAATTACTTTGATTTGTATTAAAGAAAAATTACGATAATTTTAAAATATAATTTAATATAAGTTATTTAGTTTTAATTGGATAACATTGATTATTTGATATCGCTACAGGACATATTAAGAAAAAAGTAATTAAAAAATATAACTTAATTGCATTAATTATAATAATTTTCTTAAATTTGTAATAAAAATTACAGTTATTTTGGTAAGAGGGAGGGCGTAGTTTTGATTTGCGAGGGAATTTCGATATTACCTTCTCGAGTAAGATATAAGTGCCCGCCAATGTAAATAAATTTTGGCGGGTGAACAAAAATTCAAAACACGACGCGCATTTAAATGTCAAAACTCTTACTTGTTTTTTTAAAATTCACATTCTTCGTCATCTGTAACCAACTGCCTCTCTCTTGAAAAAATTAAAAAAAAAAACCTCTAGGAACTGTTACTTTGTAGCTAACATGGGGGATCAAAGTCACCTTGAGAAAATGGGTAGAGAGCTTAAGTGTCCCATCTGGTAATCTAAAGTTCATAGCTCAGTTTCCGTTTTCTTTGCGTTTGTTAAAATTTATCTGTTGAAACGATAATCTATCAGTTTTCCATTTTAATTTTGCAGCTTAAGTTTACTGAATTCGGCTGTTTCGCTTACATGCAATCATGTATTTTGCAAGTAAGTTCACTTCGTTGTATTTTCCTTCTTTTTCAAATTTCAGATTCGAAATAAGCAATTGATTATTCTTTTTTTTTTCCAATTCAGTTCGTGTATTCTGAAGTCGATGAAATCGGGTTCCAATTGCCCAGTTTGTAAGGTACCATATCGGCGCAGAGGTATGCGTTTGTTATCTAATCATGTTAATTTAATCAATTTAGATCGCATTCAGCGAATCGATTTTTGATAAATGGGTGGGTCTTTCCAATTTTGACAAAGAAATGAACACATATAGGAGTTACAGCTGGTTTGGTAGCACAAAATTGTGCATTATCATTGTCTTGACGCAGTATGTGATTCCTACGGCTTATTACCTAGTTTCAGGATAGTCAGTGTTGTGGATTGAAATGACATGTTTAAGAACTTCAGAACTTTATTCTTTTAATTTTAGTTGGCATTTTGGGTTGCTCTAAATGATTTTCTGTTCTATGTACTAATATAATTAAATGCTTGAACTCCCTGAGAAATATTATAGTCTCTAAGAAACTCTGAATTGAATGCATGATTGTGATTAGCTATCGTGGTGAATGAAATGGCAATTTCTTTACATTCCTTTGGTTTTTCCATCAAGAACGTGCTTGTTTTCTTTGAACTTTATATGAATGTGAATGATTTTGCCACAGAAATTCGAGCTGCTCCTCACATGGATAGCTTGGTGAGCATTTACAAAAATATGGAAGCTGCTTCAGGATTCCAGATATTTGTCACTCAAAATCCTTCATCAACTAAATTATCTGGTAATATTGCAAAAGATACACTTGGATATGCAATAATGCTTAGACCTTAGTGAACTTATTAATCATCAGGCTGTTGGAAAATAAATAAAATCAATTATCGTGGACTACTTTTAACATTTATATTATTCTGTTTTTAGTTCTATACATGCTATGCTCTATTGCCATGCTTTCTGCTACACTTTGTTGCATGTGGTTGGTCTTTCTTTTGCCCCATTGAGGCAAAAACTAACATTTTTTCCCATGCCAATTCTCAAGGAAAGAATTATTCACTTAATAAAGCAAACATCTACTTTTGGTTTACCCTTAATTTAAAAATATCATTGGCCCATCATATGTTTTCTGGCGTATCTGAAAGCTCTCTACAATAATCTAATTGCGTTAGGCTTTGGATGATTGGCTTATGTGAATTATCATATTCATTTCATTCCTTTATCTAATCTTGCAGATGAAAATAAGCAAGCAGAAGGTGATACAAACAGTAATAAAGAAAATGTTCATAGCATTTATCAGGACAGAGTGGAAAATAAAAAAACATCCAAAAGAAAAGGGTCAAGAAAAACTATTAAGTCCAACCTGGATGTTTCTGATTCCATTGCTGCAAAACCTGCCTTTCCAACCAAGAAAAGAGTCCAAGTGCCACTACATCATCCTTCAGAAACTCCAACACGACCTGAGAAGCTAGAAATGGGAACTGGTGAAAACATAAGGCATGGATTTAAGAAAATTTCGTCAATCACAGGGGAGAATTCTGTCACCAAGGAAAACGGTGAACCTGTGCTTGCACCTTTCTTCTGGTTGCGAGATGAAGAAGATATAGAGAAGTTAAGTCAGCATGCTATTGGCAGCCAACTTTTGGATATAACACCTCCAAATATTCCTACTTTTAGTGATATCAAGGATTCAGATAATGACAACCCCTCTCAATTATCCCCCGCAGTAAGTAATTGATTAGTTTAGTTCTGTCTTTGAACTTATCCTAAAATCATATCTAGATGTTGATTTTCTCAATATTGTACTACATTAGTCTTTGAGATGTGAATTTAGTTTGCGTAGCTGTTATGGCTAGGCTCATTCAAATTCAACTTGATTAAGCTGCCAAGTTGCTTCTACGTACACTGATCTGTTACTTGTAACTCAACTTCTAATGCATGCTTAAGTGTATGTAACCATTGCTAAATTGAAATTTTGATATTTGGAGTATAGAGTCATTAAGTTTAGCCAAATTGACTTGAGCCTATGTGTCGTGGAGGTTTTCTAAAATTAGCTTAGCACTAGTGTCTGATGTCATGGAGTTATTCAGCTGTGTTTTTTCTACGTGATGTAGGAAGAAGTTTGTGGCAAATCAAATGATGCATATCTTTTTGATAGTGAAATGTTTGAATGGACACAAAGAGCTTGCTCCCCTGAACTTTTTTCCAGTCCTTCTATGATGCAGGTATCATATATAGTTTTCTGCTTGAATTTTTCTTTTCGTTTGCTCAAATTGTTTGGATTTTGCTAAAATTCAAGTAATATGCAGGACGAGAATGCAGTTGATATTGATGGAATTCAAGAAAACAAACAAGCACAGTTGTTGAGTTTAAATACAAACGAACACAGGATTGAAAATGAAAAACGTTTGGATACTGAACATGTAACGACAATTGCAGGTGATGAATTGCCTAACTTATCTCCTCTGAGACCAAAAAGTTCAGGTATTCAAATTGCACATAATAGATCCAAGAAAAGAGGTAGGACTACTGGGGAAGCAACATTAAGGAAGTGTGCTAAGAAATCCGCGGAAAAGGATTTGAAGGTTCCTTCTGATGCAAAGACAAAATCTAGAAAAATTATGCAAAAGGAAGCACCTGACAACATGGGAAAATCTTCAAACATTAAGAAAACTAAGAGCAAGGCTGTTTTTAGTACTGCAGCAACTGAACCAAAAACAAAAAACGTTCCTCTTATTTCTCTTAGAGCAGAAATCTTGAATCTTGGTGACAAAAAGATGGCTGCTGAGTTGCCTATTTCACAGGGCAATAAGCAAATTGATAATGGAAATCTTGGAAAAAGAAAAATCTGTGGGAAGGTCAGCACCAAGGACAAGACTGGTTGCGCTTTGAGGTCGAGGAAACGAAAACTGAATTCTTCTGATATTGATATGATTAAAGAAATATGTACAGTTCAAAACCCGGTGGAGGAAGATACAAGACCCTGTGATATTGGTGATAGGTCCATCTCGGGTACCAAGCCTAAACTCCAAAAAAATGGCAAAGAAGTTAACTCTGAATTAAGTTCAGAAAGCAATCAAAAATTAAGAAGGCTGGAAACTACGAAAGTTTCCTTTTTTGGCATCTCAGAAGATGGATGGGCTAATGACCATCAAGATCTTTGTAATGGTATATCTGCAAAGGAAACTGAACACACTGAAAAAGCAACTGATGTCCCTGCAAAACAAACTCAAATTACCAAAAAGGTAACTAATGTCTCCGGAAAAGAAACTCAATCCTCTGAAAAAGTTCAAGACAGTCTTTCAAGAATCCTTGATAATTCAGTATCACTAGGGAAACTTAGGCAAGCAAATGGAGTGGCTTTACGTGCTTGCCAAACTCTTGCTTGGAAAATTCAATGTGCCTTTTGTCTTTCTTCAGAAGACACTGAGGTATCTGTCACTCCCTAGTTTTTGAGTTGCATATTTTTTATTTTTCATCCTTTCCATATCTCCATGACCTGTTGATCTCTGTTTCTGAATATGCAAACAAAATAATAGGCTTCGGGAGAGATGGTCCACTACTACAATGGCAGGCCTGTTGCTGCCAACTGCAATGATGGATCCAAGGTCATACACTCTCATAGAAATTGTGCCGAGTGGTAAGGTTCTACTTCAAGTGAACTATCATAGCATATTCTTTTCTTTTATTCTTTTTTGTTTCTTAATCCAAGGACATCTAGTTGATTCCTTCATTTAATTTAACAGAGCTAGAAAGGACATGAGTAAATTTGTATAGAAATAGCTTTGGAATTTCTTTCATTTTTACCATCATATACCCCAAGATATTTGTGAAACAATCCAGGCAGTCATGATTCAAATAAGTTGTTTCAAATGCTGTCTGATAGTGCAAACACTTTTATACTCCATATATTCAGATATTTCCTTCAGATATGATTATTATGATGCGAGTTCTAGCTAAAACGACCAATGAGTTTTCATATATATGGTTAACTTCTATTAGCAACATTAATGATAGATGGGTTGATCTTGCAATACTTCTTCGTCTGTCTTTAATGCTTTTAGCGTTAATATTACAGACATGATAAGGATACTCAAATTTTTTCTGCGCAGGGCGCCTAATGTTTATTTTGAGGATGATACTGCTATTAACCTTGAAGCCGAATTAACTAGAAGTAGGAGGATGAAGTGCTGCTGCTGTGGACTCAGAGGTGCTGCTCTAGGATGTTACGAAAAGAGCTGTCGCAAAAGTTTTCATGTCCCATGTGCAAAGATGATGCCCCAGTGTCGATGGGATACTGTTAAGTGTCACAAATTAAACTTCTGTTGCCCCTTAGTATCTGTTTAGGGTGCTTAGTTCAGTATTGTTTAATTCTCTCAAGTCAGGTGCTTAGTTCAATATCGTTTAATTCTCTCAAATCTGTTGCAACAGGACCACTTTGTCATGTTATGCCCTCTTCATACTTTTTCTAAGTTGCCTACTGAAGAATCAGAATCTCAAGAGAGAATTAGAAAGAAATGCATTCCGAAAAGGTATTCTGAATCTTTAGTTGGATTCATTCTAATAGTAAGTGAAGAATTTATTTGACATGGAATCTGTCCTATCTTGCAGGCAGAATCCCAACAAGTGCAATCAAGTGGTTTTTAAACATGATGCAAGTACATATCCAAGTTGGAATTGGAGTGCAACTCCGAACAAATTGATTCTTTGTTGTTCTGTTCTGACAGTTGAGGAAAGGGTAATGGTCTAGAGACACATTTCAGCCCGGTATTATTTAAACCGAAAAAAAATATAAATAAAAAATAGCACTTTGTTGTTTGCTGCAGGAAATGGTTTCTGAATTTCAAAGGTTATCTGGAGCTACAGTGTTGAAAAATTGGGATTTGAATGTCACCCATGTCATTGTATCAACAGATGAAAATGGAGCATTCAGAAGAACCCTTAAAACTTTAATGGGTATCTTAGAGGGCAAATGGATACTGAATATTCAGTGTTAGTACCATTTCAATTGAATGGTTTTGTTTCCTTATATTTTGAATTTTCACATGCACGTGTATATGTGCAATGGAAATTCATATGTATAATGAATTGCATAATTCTGTTCACACTAAACTTTTAAATTTATCTCCTTTTATGTAGGGATTAAGGCTTGCATGAAGGCCATGAAACCCGTTCAAGAGGATCAATATGAAGTTATGATTGATACTCATGGAATTAGGGATGGTCCCCAACTTGGAAGACTGAGAATCCTGAACAAGGTTTACTTCAATTTGCTTGCAAGTCCACTTAGCACCCTTGGGAATTATCCCTCTCATTTGCAAGCCCCAGTCTCGTGCATGTCTAATATTAATGGGTCTTGATGCTTTCTTGCTTTCTTTCGTCTCTGTCAAATTATTAAGTGATAGTGTTGTGCACAACCCAAAAAAAAAAAAAAAAGCTGTTCTTTTGAAATTTGGTTGTGTTGGATTTGTAACATTACACCACGCCACCATTTTTTCTCAGAAATGGGGTATCTTTTATCTTGCCACCTTTAGGAGGCTTCTCTAGATACTATATATTGATTGTAATTCTTGCCTTTATGGGGGTATTCTGTTACAGGTCTTTTCATGCTGGGCCTAGTAATATTATGCGCCCGCGTCTGCTTGTCTGCTAAGTTTAAAATGATTTTTTTTTTCGCAGCAACCAAAAATTTTTGAGGGGTTCAAATTCTATTTGATGGGAGATTTTGTAGCTTCTTACAAGGGATATATTCAAGATCTTCTTGTTGCCGGTGGAGGGTCTATTCTGCATAGAAAGCCCATTTCTGGAGGTGACAGTATCTCATCGCTGGGTTCCTCTGCACCTTCAACCTTCATAATTTATAGCCTGGAGCTACCTGATAAGTGTGATTTAAGCAGGAAGGATATGATTTTAAACCGAAGGAGGTCTGATGCTGAAGATCTGGCAAGTGCAACGGGAGCCAAGGCAGTGAGCAATTCTTGGATTTTGAATTCCATAGCAGCTTGTAAATTGCCAAGTTTTGCTGAATAACGCTGTTACGTTCAATTGAGGTACCCCTGTATATTATTAGAGTTTTTTCAGTTATATTAGATGTTATAAACAGGTACAGGCATACCCAGAACAATGAACAAACTAAAGACTCAATTATTTTTAATAACAGTTCTCTTATATATTCAAATATTGTTCTGTCTGTACTATGGACGGAGAGAATTGAAGACTTACCATTTGTCACATAGGGTATTGAATTATAAAAGCTTCCGATAAATGTACAGAAACTCGAGAACTTACATAATGTAATCAAGACAGAACAAAATTTGGAATTGTATAAACTATTTGGAGATGGACAGACAGTAAACTAAGCAACTCAACTAACCAATTGAACATGAACTTGTAATATGCAACTAATTAATTACTTGTACTTCAACACATTACAACTGCTTCCCTCTTAACGGTAAGTCATACCAAACATCCAAAAATTGTGCATCTTCTTCTGCCAATGAATTATATATAACATACAAGAAACCAAAATCAGCGGCAAAATTCCAAAGTGTGCAGCTCTAGCTTTTCTTCTCATGCAAGAAGAGGCTTGTTGGGGCTAATATTAGATTTTGGTTTACCACATTCAATATTCTTTTCCTCATGTCTTAATATTTTCATATTAAATCGCTCGAACATTTGCTCTAACGCTGAAATCTCCTCTTGAATATCTGCCGAGAGATCTTTACTTGAGGCCATTCTTTGCTTGAAGCTACGAATCTGTTCAAGACCAGATGTGACTTCCATTCCAATTTCCTCCATTGTTGTTTGAAATCCTAAGTTTTCTTCTTTTAAATCCCTGTATTTCCTCTTTAAAGATCGATAACTATCGAGTGACTTAAGGAGCTGATCTGAAAGTGCCTTGTTTCGATCCTGGAGAACTGCATTTCCTTGAGATTCATCTGCATTTGTTTTCTTATTCTCTGCATGGTGAGATTGTAGCTTTGCTAATAATGTGTCATTTTGTGTTTTCAGGTCATTAACAAGTTCTTCCATTTCATTCACTTCATGAACTTTTCTTGCAAGCTCAGATGACATAATTGCCCTTTCCTTTCCTAAGCTTGAACACATAATTTCTAGGCTTTTTCTTGCTGCAAAGCTTGCACTAAGTTGTTTTCTTAGCTTGTCGTGATTATTATTATCTTCACTTTCTTGAGGCTTCTTGTCTCTCGGAGCGCGACTAGGCCTTAGGTCCGTATTGCATCTCCTTAGCTCAGCTAATCTTTTCCTTGCAGATTGAGATTTTTCAATTCTTGATTTTACGTCATCTAGAATTGTTATCATTCCAGCAATTCTTTGCATTTTCCGGTCATCATTAGTACTTGCTCCATTATGTTCTTGAATTAGTTTTAGCAATAGCTTCACATTTGTAGCAATGCCTGCAACATATATAATTACCAAAGAAAAAATAAAAAGGAAAATATTTTGATTATAATAAATTAATCTTTTCAAAAAATTTGAAAAGAAAATATCTTGATTATAATAAGCTTCATGTTTGATCTTGTCATTTCATGAACAAGAAAAAGAATAAAAAAAAGAGAAGAAATTGAATTATATTTGTGTAATTAATATAAATTACCTTCTAAGCTGTAATCTTCTGGCCGTATCGCTTGACTAGTAGAAGAAGGTGCCAAATCAGGAGATGAGAAAGCTCGACTTCTGGCAATGCTTTCCATGAAGAAAATTTGCAGAAGGGATCTTCAAAATAAATATGATCTTGGTCTAAGCTCTTATATCTAGACATCAACCAAATAAATTTATTTAATTAATTGAAAACAAAAAAAAAAATTATTATTATTATTATTATTGTTCTTCTTATAATCAAGAAGAAAGAAGGAAAAGATAATAATTAAAAATTAATCTAATAATAATACTTCTGTGTTGTATAATGTGTCTGTTTTAGAGAGATTCAAAAAAGAGAGACTGCTTTCGCACTCTCCCTCCTTTTTTCTCTCTTGTTTTTGAATGATTTGTCTGTCTTTGTAGTATTTTATGCATTGATGGTGTTTAGGCCGCTTCAGGAAAATGGATGGTTCTTAGGTTCTAAGCCATGCGCAATTATTGCTTAATGGCATTGACTTTTTCATTTCCCGTTTCTTTCTCTGACTTTCTTACACTAAATTAGGAAAAATAACTCTCTCTTCTACCGAATTATTGACACCTGCAATCATTTTTTATGTGTTTTTCTTGGCAGAGACCTGAAGGCGTTAAAGGTTTCTGTCCTTTTAATTCTAACAATAAATGTGCATAATTTAACTTTATGTCCAAGTTTATTTCTCTAATAAGTAACCTAAAATATAGATTGAGTGGGTACAAATCCAGAGCTATAAACGCCACCATAAGAGGAGAATGAAATACACATGTTGCTGATAGCAATTAGTAATTACCAGCTGGAAGTTGCAAGGATGCTTGCTAGTTGCTAGCTAGCTAGCTTGCAACTAAAAATTGTTGATATACAAATTTCAATATTTGCTAGCTAAGCTAATAGATCATAATGTTCTGTTCTATGTATGACATGAATCTTTGACAATATTGTTGAGCATTCTTTTATTATAAAATGCTTTTTAGTTCATTCAACTATTCGATAATAATTTTTAAATAGCTTTTAACGTTTTATTTGATTCAAATGCTATCTAAAACATACTTAACGGCTAATTTTACGCATTTATTTTGAAATGGATTCAATTGATTCTCAATCTAATTGAAGGTAGGTTAGTGTAAATTATTTATTTTTTAATTTAAAATCAAAAATTGGAGAATTGTTGATTTAATAAATGATTTTGGGCCAATTTTGGTTCAGAATTTATAGGGCAGAGATCATAACAAAAACCAAATTCTTTTTTTTTTTTTTTTTTGGCATGATTTAGAAACTGAAATTTTCAAACTAATTTTGGTTCAAACTTTTCTTAATTGGATTTTAGTCCCAACTAGTCATAACTCATAAGTTTAATTGTATAAATAGCCTGACAAGAGATTGTCCAGTCTGACAATAGATTTGGTAGAAAAAAAAAAAGAAGTCTAAAATTCTAATTGAATTGTATTTAATTATTATTATCAAATAAATGTATATTATTATCTCTCTTCAAAGAAAAACAAGCCATGTTACTGTTAGTGTCGCGCTTGTCGTAAGCACGTCTACAGCACGTGCAGAAATGTGAATGATGAGGTCCCACACTCCACACTCCACACTCCACACTCCATATACAGCAGTGGGTCCGATTCTTCAATCGGACCATGAATGTTTCTACTTGTTTCTAGAACATATGACCACTCACTTATACTCCATGTCAGATCACTGCTTATTCTCTGACCACGTGGCACGCACATCATAAGCATGTTCACAGGGAATCTTTGCTCAATGTCCGTTCCCCCTCCGTCGTCTTCAACGCCAAAAAAGAAAACAAAAAACCCTAGATGAGATAAGCTGTTCTTCTGCAGCAAAAAAGCAGCAGTGCCAGTGGACTTCGTCGGAAGCTTCTCTCTCCGAGTTCAGATCTTGTCATGTCATCTTACTGTGGATCCCGTCCGGGCTCTTACACTTTCTCTCCAAATCCAGTCCTCTAGTATTTGATCACTACGAAAAATAAGAAACAAACATGGCTCACAACTCCAAGGAAGAGCCGAACACTGCTCCACAACCCGGTCGCTGGTACAATCTAACCCTAGGCCCTTCCTTCAAAGAAGACGCCTCGAATAATAAGTATTGCACTTTGCGATGTAAGAGTTTCTTTTTTTAGATTATTGTTTTTGATTCGTTAAAAATGCCGGAATTGAATTTCAATGACAACTAAATGATTTTGGTTGTTTGGTTGTAGATGAATTTAAGCCAGCTTCAATTGATAAAAGTAAGGCTGGATCATTGCATAAAAATAAGGAAAATAGAGTTTCTGTGGAGTTTCAAAACAATCAATTGGGAAAACCTAAAGTTACATTTGAAGGAAGTAGCGAGGATTACAAAGAAAACGATGGCGTTTTATTCTTCGAAGGCGAGACATTGAGAATGGAGAGGCTTCACCGGGCTGTGAAGCAGCTCCGCCACCTCCGGCTACCAGGTGAATCTGCTGCTGCTGCAGCAGCAGCTGGTCAATCTGGGCCTGCCATTGAGCCTCGGTTATCTCCGGTTGGGAAGGGTTTGAAATCTATGCAGATTGGAAGAAGCACAGCTTTCCCTCCTGTGCCGGTGAGATTTAATTTTATAAGTATTTGAATTTTGATGTTTTGGTTGATATATTACTAACGGAAGATAAATAGTTAAATCAGTGAATCAGGAAAATACTAATGTCTGATACAGCCGAAATTTGATATCAGTGCCATAATTGAAGAAGTGGAAGAACATAAATTGTCTTGTAGTGTTAGTTGCTGAATATAATACGGTAGATTACAACAGTGTACTATGCAATATATGTGATTGCTAGTCCCAGGCATTTATTCCATTCACAAATAAACCTTTGAGTTAGGTAGCAGAAGGAAATAAAATTATGTATGACCATTTAGAATAAAATGAGGCCATCTAGTTCATAAAATTCAAACCTCTTCCCGCTCCTATGAAGCATCAATTGTGCTGTTTCTGATAGCCATAAGACTGATATATTTTTATTTTATTGGGCCATGCTTCTCCCTTCCATTTGGATTGTCTGGCTATTGCACTCATTCATGTACCTGTTGATTTGGTACTTGTGGACGTAATTGTTGATTGTGAGTACTGGTCTGGTCTTTTGTTTATCAATTAAAGGTTTTAAGTTTTTCAATCATTTTTAAAGCTTTTTAATTTAGTTGATTTATTTCAGGACTTCAGATAATTTTTATTGTTAGTTGCTGCTCCAATTTAAGCTGGCATTTAAGTTTTTTATTTCTTTTTTTGTACTTTGTTATGCCCTTATTTTCTAAATCATTTTCTTCTCAAAAGAAAACTGAATTATTTTCACTTTCTTTTTGACGTTTTTTTATTTTTATTTTTTTTGCTTGACATTGCCACAGGTTGAGGTGGAAAGAATTGATGTCGGTGAACCACAAATTCCAGGTATGCAAGCTTTTGGGGTTTAGGCATATCTTTATGTTTTGCCATGTTTTGGTCATAAATTTTTTTATGGATAACTAAAATTCCTTGGCATAATATCAATCCAGTTTCAAAGAATATGAAACCTGATAAATTTCCACTTGAAAACAGAAAAATTAAATTTCCTGTCAGAAATGGTGAAGTGACTATAGAAATAAGATCTTTTTTTTGGCAACAGGGCCTTCCAAAATTTCTTGAACTAAATAACTTCTGCACTTCTCATCTCTTATGTTATTCATGTGTTTTGTGGAATCATGGACTGCACACTAGTACATTTTACTTGCAAGAACTGTATAGAGATTAATCAAAAGAATAACAAGTGGGGAAAAAATCATTTTCAATTTGCACATTGTAGAAGAATTGTTGAAGATGCTTCCTAAATATTCAATGATCAACCTTTGTTTCTAGGATTTCCTTCAGGACTTGGAAAAAACCCTTTCAATTTCTGTTTTATGCTTTTCACTGACATTTTTTTGGGGCATGAGGCTTGTCTGATTGTATGGAGGAAATTAGATGGTATTCTTTTCTGAACAATCTTTTTTCCTCTAGGACTCATCATCATGGATTTCTTGCATATTTGCATGTTGATCTCAAGGTTGAGACCCTTCTAAAATTTATATTTTAAAAATCTATGGCCAAAATCACTTAGTATGCAAGTTCACAACCCTATTATAAAGTTGAGAAATTTAGGAACATAAATTGCATCTTTTCTTCTATTTTAGCTTGTTAGCTGTTCCAGCTTCTGTTCTTAAGTGTGTATCTTCTTTTAGGCAATTTTCTTTTCTGCGTCTCTGCATTTGTGTAATCAAGAATATGTTTTAAATAGCTGAATTTTCCGCTAAGTAAAAGATCTAACACTGGCCTGCACCTATTCCCTCCTCAAATGTGGTGATACCGAGATAGTCAAATCCCATAAATTACGATCAATTCATTCAATATTTATTTGTTTAGATGACAAATTTCCACATGTGATTTATGTGTCAGATGTATTAATATCTTTCCCCATCCATATGAAAAAATTAGTTCAAACCGACCTCTAGCAAGTGGAAATTGGTGCTCAGAGGTTGTTTCTGGTGATTTTTTTGCATATGATTATTAATTGAAGATTATGGGTATTATTGATAATTAATGCTATAGTTTGGTAATATGTGAGACTGCCAAATTGCTTTTACATGCTCCATCCTTTTGTGCATAATAATACTCTTATGCAATGATAGGTGCCAAAGCAGCCAGTAAAGGGATTTCTGGGAATCCAACTGATCAGCCAATTGTATCGAATTCTTGGCCAAGTCCTAAAAATGATGAAGCTGAAGATCATCAAGATATAGATATTGAGGACATCTTCGGTTCTAGTTCACCATATGATAATGCAGCTGAAAAAAAAGGCAATGTCGGAGTTGATGTCAGTGTACCACGGCAAAATGATACAGATGATGAGATTGCTGATGTTGATGATAGTGGCGATGAAGTGGAAAAAGGGCGCAATGCTGCAGAAGCACTTAGAGCCCAGGTTAATGCACAGGAGAGGGGTGAACAGACTTCCAGTTCTAGCAGTAGCAGTGAAAGTGGAAGCAGCGGAAGTGGAAGTGGCAGTGGGAGCAGCAGCAGCAGCAGCGACAGTGAAGGTAGTGATGAAGATTCGGTTAACTCTATTTGAGCATTTGAAGAACTTTCAGAAACTTGAAGAACACAACAAAATGAGAAAACAATCAGAAGTTACCAAATTGGTATCTGGAAACTATTCCTGTCTTACATAAAGAAATAAGCCATTCTGGTCTCCGTGGGATGGCATTTTGCGCAGAGTTAATTTTATTTGGCGATAATGCATTATGGTGTGCAAGTAATTTTAACCATATTGTTTGTTAAATATTAAACAGATATATTGTAAGTCCAGTTAAAAAGATACAATATTGTATTTTTTTTTTTGTGAGTGAGGTTGTAATAACACACTATTTGAGATTGCCTTGAGATAGACAAAGAATTTTGCTGTTAGTGATTTCTTTCCTTCTCTTTCTTCTTCTTTTTTTTTTTTTTTTTTGTGTGTGTGTGAATTTCTTAATAAAAATGTGAATGGAGACAATTTATAAAGTGAAATCCGATTACATTGGTGCATGATCATATTAAGAAAATTTTCTTTTGGGCATTTAATATGATACTAAAACACCCAATTTCACATGCATAAATCTGAAGTGTGGACGTTCCTCAAAGAGTTATTCCCTAATGTTTGGTGGCGAAAGAAAGATGATAGGCAACATGCCATAAACATAGCTAGCGGCTAATGTCGAACGTTACATTTTTTTTGTTCTTACTAAGATATGATTTTGCTATGCTTATTACATACTTTATTTATAACTAATTTTACCATTTATCCTCACCACCTCACTCTTATCTTAATTAATTAATTCAAAATCCTTCAATCAAATTTGTTTTCATCTTTTTTATTTCAAAATATTTTATTAAACCCAATCAATTAAATAATCAATAGATAATAAATTAGTTAACGGATTCTAACAAAAAAAAAAATATCACACAATACTCGCAACAAAAATTACATGAAAAATAAGAAATTACTATTTAATTCATTAAGTATAATTTTAGGAGTCTAATTTTTAAAATCTAATTACATAAGTCCTTAGATTTTATATCTATCATATTACTTAATCTTTTTGTTAGATTTACTATGAGTCATAAGGATTAAATAGTATAATTGAACTAAAATTAAAAGACTATATGTGATTAAATTTTAAAAATAAAAAAATTCTAGTTAGTGTAAAATAAAAATTTTACATACATAATTATTGATTAGCACATATATTTATTAAATAATAAAGAAATTTCACTAACAATTAAGGATAAAGATGAGTAGAAGGATTAGATAGTATTACAAAGATAAAATATTTAAATTTTGAAAATGAGATCTGTGGTCAGTGTATTTAAATATAATCAAGAGATTTTAGACAATAATTCATCTAAAAAATGATTATATATTTTTTTTTTGAAAGGAATTATGAGAATATCGAAAATTAACTTATCATTTTATTTATATCAATAAAAAGAAAAGGATGTGTATTGCTTAAGAAAAATTATTAATGAAAAAATTATTATTAAGATACATGCATAAATAAATAACCCCAAATTCGAACAAATCCGTGACTGAAAAAAACATTCCACTTACATTCCGGTCACCGAAAACAATTGAGCTCTTCCAGATTCCGTCGGTCAAATAAAAAAAAAAAAAACAGCAAGAAAAAGAAATAAAAATCACACTTCTCCGACACTTCAAAGTGGCGCGTGGAGTAATCCAACGGACAAGAAAAGAATCCACATCCCAACGTGTACAAATGTTTCTCCCGTGTGGCGCGTGGATCGCTCCCTGTGAATTGGAAGGAAAAATCTTGGACTGGATCACCAAAACTTGTTGTTACTCACACGTAAGTTAAAAACTTTTTTCTTGGATCAAAAATCGAAATAAGTATTATCATTTCAGAGGCTCGCAATTTATTTTCCATTTCCTTCGGGTTGCAAGAAAATGAATCTTGCCTGAAAACCCTAACCCTAATCTGGGAAGTAGTAAAATAAGAAAAAGGATTCGAACGAATATATATATATATATATATATATATATATATATGCACATTAATTCAGTGAGAGAGAAACAAAAGAGAGTAAAATAGAGAGCGTGAAAGAGGAAAAAAAAAAAAAAAGTTCTTTCTTAGACAGTTTGTGCTATAAAATATTCTCTCTCTTCAACATTGAGCACCCAATGTTACCTAACTACCCTGAGCTTCACACCAGACCCACAAACTTCAAGATCCCCACGCATCCATCTCTCTGTTCCATCTCAAACCCCGAATTCGACTCCAGAATCTTCATTTGACGGATAGCCATCTCTTTGTTTGACCTGAAAATTTGAAATATGCTCCTCAAAAAGCTTTAATTTTTGTTTATACCTATCTTTTCTGTTTCTCATCAGAAGCCTAATGGCTATGGTTAGTATTCAATCATTCATTACCCATGTCCCAATTTTCTATCTAAACCTTTAATTTAGCTGAAAATTTTGTTTACTTAGATTTGATTTTGTACCACATATGCCCCATCATCAAGTTGATCGCCTACTACAAGAACGAGGGACAGATTTGACATTAGAATATCGTTAGTATTATGGGAGCAGAGAAAAGATGGCTTTTCACACTCTTCTCTGCAACATTTCTCTCTCTCCTGTTTCTCTTATTCTACTCAATCTCTGCTTTCAGCTCCCCAAAACCCTTCCCTTCTGTAGTCCAGCATGGGACCCACTACCCTCCTGCCTTCGCATACTACATCTCCGGGGGCCGGGGTGATGGTAACCGGATCCTCCGCTTGTTGCTGGCTGTTTATCATCCGAGGAACCATTACTTGTTGCATTTGGGTGCTGATGCATCTGATGAGGAGAGAGTGAGACTTGTTGGGGCAATAAATTCAGTGCCCGCAATAAGGTCTTTTTCAAATGTTGATGTGGTAGGGAAGCCTAGTCGGCTTGTATATATGGGCTCCTCTAATTTGGCTGCAACGCTGCGAGCGGCTGCCATTTTGTTGAAGGTGCACTCAGGATGGAACTGGTTTGTGCAATTGAGTGCATCGGATTATCCCTTGTTGACACAAGATGGTATGTGATTTTGGTAACTTTTTTTTTTTTTTTTTTTGAATTTTTCTGACTGGTGTTTTCAGATCGAATACGCGTGATTTGGGGTGTTGTTCATTTTTAGGAGTAGTCCATAGCATTCTGTATTGTGGTAGTTTATTTATATTTGGAGAAAACTTATTGGTTAACTATATAATTGATACTTGATGCTGAAAGGTAATATTTTTTTTTTTTAAATGAATATGCTGGCAAAGAAACATGAAAATTGGGACTTCATTTGTTCAAAATCTAATATGAATTGCCAGTTATATTTGTCTAAATTTATTTATGTATTCAATTAAGTACCTTGTTGTCTCTTGATAATAAGGTTCCTTGCAATGTCTTTCTTAAAGTTCAATATATATTGATTTGCTAATTTTCCCATGAGTTGCCTTTCACACTTAGCATCTTCCTAAAGTCTTAATTATTTGGACACATTTGATAATAGGTGTTCTTGATTTTGAATTCTGTTATTCACGGTTTGGTAATTTAGTCATTGAAAGATGTGAATATAATTTGAATGGATGATACTAATCAGTGGACCCGTTTCTGTTTCATCCTAGCTGACTTTTATATCTGCATAACAGACTCAACAAAGCTTTATAAACTTCTCGAGTAGCCTAGTTATTTGCTTTATTGGACCATCTTTGCCATTTGAGTAGGCTAGTTTTAGCAAAATACTCAAAAACAATCCTAGAGTTAGTGATGGCACTTATTGTCCAGGCTATTGTTCAGAACCAGGCTGACTGATGCCTTATAAGCTGCACTGATAACAGGTGTGGGTATTGGGAAGAAAACCATTTTGACGGTAGTTTTAGGACAGATTCTAGAACTTAATTGTGTTGATTGTGACAAACTTTGTAAGCCAGTGAATTTTTGCAGTTAACCATAGTGCTGCTTAAAAATGATTAGTTAGAGCTAGGCTGGATGAATTCTGTGGATAGTCTCAAACACATTGAAGTCTCTATTGAACCTGTTCTAAGTTGCTTTTGAGCTCAGAGGGAATTGAATTAGTATGTAGGAGGTAGCTTATAATGGCTCTTTACTCGATCTTGCCTGACATGTTCTAGGAGCCAAGTGCTATAACATCAGAAACTTTTCATTATATAATAACTCATTTTCTTTCCCTTTTTTGTGATTCATATCTGTGTCACATATTTGGACTTTTGAAAGGGGAATGATCGTTTTATATCAGATGCTGCGCAGGGCTGCAATGGAATATTGTGTGAGTGTGGAAGCATGCTTTAATTGTATGTTGGTTAAACAATACATGATAATTGAAAGTGTTATTAGAAATCTCAATTTAGCCAGAAAATGAAGACAGCGATTTGTGCAGGTTCTTTACTATAATAAACGAATTTGTATACAATCGTTTTATAGCCTCAATAGTCAATACCACTGGCCCTTGGCATATCAAGCTGTAGTCTTTCCCTGATTTGATCAGGATATCACAACAGGATATGGCTTCCCTTTTAAATTTTTTTCTCCACCTTGAGAAATATTGAGGCTGTTTCAAATTACATTGATTTGTTTAATCTTGAAATTATTATTCTTTTTCTTTGTGGATGGTAAATGCATTTTGTTGCATTGAATATTTGTATTTGTTTTTTTAATATTACCAGATTGGCAAGTAATTTATTTTACGATCGTACTGTATTGACATAGAATACACTATGACGAGCATTTCCTTTGCTAAATTAGCTGTGACATTATTGAGATCAAAGCACAATGGAAATATAGAGATATCTGTATTTATCATAGCTTTTGCAATTTTAGGCTACAGTAGAATATAGACATCGCTTGAAGTTACATGTTCTTGCAATGGATTTCCGCCAGTGAAATGACAACTAGGTAACAAATACACAACAAAGATATGATTGTTTAAATTTAGAGCTTCAAAGATTATAATGTGGTTGGAACAATGAAAAAAATGACTTTATTTATTTTAGGGCTCCCGTGCATGTGAGAGAGAAGGGGATTTTTGTTAATCAGGTGGATTTATCTTTCATAAGCACTTCGATATTTGGAGTCTCCATTTTTTTTTCCTCTCTAGATTCTAGATATGATGTGGATTGCAGAACCTGAAAACATCAGCTTGATGCTCATGAATGAAGGCTTGATACTGTTCTATAAAGATAAACGGAATGAGAGAGAGGTTGAACAAATGAAGTTGGTCTCCTTTGTGAAGCTCACATATGTCAAGGCCCAACTGAGGCAAATTTTCAAAATTCTCTAATTGACAAGATAAGATTGACACTGGTTTGATTTCTGGGGTTCAGTTAAAGATGTCGTGCCCCTAGTTGATATGCTTATGACTTTGAATTTCTTTTGATGTAATTGGTGTATATACTGCTCTTGCATTGAATTACAAAAATTTTTTAGTCTTTATTTTTTCCTTCCATGTGCTGCTTGTTTTGTCAACAAGCTTTTAGTATCATGTACCCTGGTTGCTGTTAATTTAATATGTTCATGCACCTGTTTATGTAATTTCATTCTGCTTGTCATTTTCCTTTACGTGCTGTTCTAACTTTTTTTTATTTTCTTTCATTATCTGCTTCCAGACTTGTCCCATGTATTCTCTTATATTAGCAGGGACCTCAATTTCATAGATCATACCAGTGACCTTGGGTGGAAAGAGTAGGCAACCCCTTCTTGGTAAATTTAATTGTATTTTTGTGGTGTGGAAATAAAAGCAAATCTGAATCACATTGTCCTGATTTTGGTGCAGATCTCAAAGGTTTCAGCCTATTGTTGTTGACCCTGCAATTTACCTAGCAAGAAGGAGCCAGATTTTTCATGCTACAGAGAAGCGGCCAACACCTGATGCTTTCAAAGTATTCACAGGCAAAGTCTAGTCTCAATAGTATACTATTTTCATAGAGTTATTACTAGAAGCTGAAGCTCTGGATATTCATTAATTTTGTGGAATGTTGTGTGCAATAACAGTTATTTCTTCCACTGCAGGTTCCCCATGGTTTATCTTGAGCAGGTCGTTCCTCGAATTTTGCATTCTTGGTTGGGATAACCTTCCTCGAACCCTTCTCATGTACTTCAACAATGTGATGTTGTCTGAAGAGGGTTATTTCCACTCTGTCATTTGCAATGCACCAGAGTTTAAGAACACTACTGTAAACAGTGATCTAAGATATGTGGTATGGGACAACCCTCCAAAGATGGAACCGCACTTCTTGAATGTTTCTGATTATGATCAAATGGTTCAAAGTGGAGCTGCTTTTGCAAGACAGTTCAAGAGGAATGATCCTGTAATGGACATGGTTGATGAGAAGATCCTGAAGCGTGGATATAATCGAGCTGCTCCAGGTGCTTGGTGCACTGGCCGGAAGAGCTGGTGGATGGATCCTTGCTCCCAATGGGGTGATGTCAATGTTGTTAAGCCTGGGCCTCAAGCCAAAAAATTTGAAGATACTATCAAAAGCCTTCTTGATGATTGGAATTCACAGATGAATCAATGCAAATGAAAGTTCATAGTAAAAGCTCATTGTCCACGATTAGATGCAAATTTTGTATCTGAATTTTGACGACAAATTCAAAGGATGAAGACCTCGCTAGAGATTTATTCTTTGGCCTTTAGATCCATATGGGGTCTTCTCCGATCGTAGGTCATGGATAATTATACTTTGTAGGATGGCATAGTTGAAGGAGAAACGAGTGAATTCACTTGGGGGTTTTTGATTGTATTTTGTCATGTGGGCTGGCATTTATTCTTAGAGCCGCTATCAATTTCAATCAATAAGAGGATCTCCCTCTTCCTTCTGCCATTAGCACGCTGTTGTATGTTAAAATTAATATTCTGTTGTTCAGCACTCTTCCATAATGTTGTAACAGAAGATCATTCATTTGATTAATTTTGTGCTCAGTTAACCTTGTTGTCTTCGAGAGTGTCACTATCTCCTGCCATCCCTGAACACCGGGGAAAAAAATTTCAGGGCAAGAGTCTCCTAAACGTCAGTTTAACTTTGTATTGGTCGGTAAGACTACTTGGACACAGTCAAGAGAATCTCCTGCCAATTCTTCTCCTAAATATCAATAACTAATATAAAATGAAAGGCAGAGTCAGAGATATAGCTGGAAACTAGGTTACCTACCAACCATTTCTGTTTAACCTGGGCCTCTTCCTGCCTGTGTATTAGGGTTCGATAAATCCGATTTCTTTAGAGATGGGTCGCCCTCGATTTTTATTTCTTCTTCAGAGAATACCAAAACGGCACCATTTTTACTCTTCTCCTCTATGTCATCAGTCTTTTCTTATCCGATCACTCACTTGTTCACAGGAGAGCTTAAAGGAGCAAATTTTGACAGAAAAACTGTATAGGTATCCGTTAAAACCTTGTTTTTGCTATCACAGGTCAATTCATTCTAATGCGGAGCAAACTCAAGTCCTGATCGACGTTGATAACCAAAACCCAGAAATATCAACCTGTAAAATCATTGAAGATAGTGAAAAAATTTGCGGAATATTGTCAAAAAACCCCAATTCTAGCATTGATTCTTTGATTGATAATGTATCGATTGAGGTATCGCCAGCTTTGGTTCTTGAGGTATTGAAGAAATTAAGCAATGCAGGTTTTCTTGCATTATCGTTCTTTAAATGGGCAGAAAAACAAAAAGGGTTTATGTACAGCACAGAGAGCTACAATGCATTGATTGAATCTCTGGGCAAGATCAGGCAGTTTAAAATGATGTGGAATTTGGTTAGCGACATGAAGCGAAAAGGTTTATTAAGTAAGGAGACTTTCACACTAATTTCGAGACGGTATGCAAGAGCAAGAAAGGTCAAAGAAGCAATCGATACGTTTGAGAAAATGGAGATGTTTGGATTGAAGATTGAATCATCAGATTTTAATCGATTGTTTGATACTTTGAGTAAGTCTAGGCAGGTCCAGAGTGCACAAGACATGTTCGATAAAATGAAAAAGAGAAGATTCGAGCCTGATATCAAGTCTTACACAATATTGCTGGAAGGGTGGGGTCAAGAGAGAAACCTTTTGAAGTTAGATGAGGTTTATAGGGAAATGAAAGGGGAGGGTTTTGAACCTGATGTTGTAACTTACGGTATTCTTATCAATGCATATTGTAAGTCTATGAAGTATGATTATGCAATTGACTTGTTCCACGAGATGGAAGCAAAGAATTGCCAGCCTAGTCCTCACATTTTTTGTACTCTGATTAATGGATTAGGTTCTGTTAAGAGGTTGAGTGAAGCACTCGAGTTTTTTTCTCGATCAAAGGCCAAGGGTTTTGCTCCAGAGGCGCCTACTTACAATGCCGTTGTGGGAGCTTACTGTTGGTTGATGAGAATGGATGATGCTTATAGAATAGTTGATGAGATGAGGAGATATGGGATTGGTCCAAATGCGAGAACATATGATATAATTCTTCATCATCTGATAAAGGCTCAGAGGACAGAAGAGGCTTTTTCAGTTTTCGAGAAAATGAGCAGGGAGGAGGGATGTGAGCCAACTGTTAGTACCTATGAGATTATAGTTAGGATGTTTTGCATTGCAGAGAGAGTGGATAAGGCAATACAGATTTGGGATCAAATGAAGGCCAAGGGAATCCTTCCTGGAATGCATATGTTCTCTACAATAATTAATAGCATGTGCCACGAAAATAAGCTTGACATGGCGTGCAAATACTTTCAGGAAATGTTGGACGTGGGTATCCGGCCTCCAGCAACTTTGTTTAGTAATCTGAAACAGGCTCTTCTTGATAATGGCAAGAAGCATATTGTTGTGCTTTTGGCACAAAAAATTGATAAGCTAAGAAAAACACCATTTGTCAGTTGAAGAAGCATGAGAGATGCTAAGGCCTATGGTTAATAGCTTATCTGCTGCCTGCTGGATTTGGGTCCTCTAAGCTCAAAGGTGATGTTGGATTGTTTGGAAGCATGTTTGACTATATATTAATGCTATAAAATTTCCTTCATCTTTTTCCTTACTAAATTGTTGATTGTGAGATGGTAATATCTAAATTCTAAAACATGGTAGATGATTTGGTTATTCTTATATTGATTGAAAGGGATTTTTGATAAATAGGTTTCATGTATTCCAAAACAATGCCAATTGGCAAACTAGTATATGACGATGATCTTGTCAATCACAAGATCAATGACCAATTCTATCCTGAAATTCGGAATTAAAAGAATATTCCATTTGTAGAATCAAAACTTCTAGAACACTGGTTCTTTCAGAATAAAGAACATGAACTAATTAAAAGATGCACGGAAACAGAAAAAAAAAAAAAAAAAGGCTATGATGAAGATAAAATCACGTGCTACTATTTTCTCACCGTCATTGCTTTTGCTCTTAGATGAGGAGTGCTCTGTCTCTTCTTGCACCAAAAAACTGTCTTCAAGACCATGAACTTCAAGCCAGTTATTGTAGTACAACCCAGGAGCTGTGACTTGAACTCCATTAAGCATCACACTGTGACCAGATTTTATAACATTTATCGTAAATCCCTCCAAATAAGACGGTAAAACCACCCCATTATCAAAATTAACTAGATCATTTATTGAAATCTTGCAAGGCACAAAATGCCTTAAAAAGATTGACCGATACTCACTAAAATTACTTATATACTCCTTCATTGCTTCATCAACAGGAGCAAAGATTGTTACCATCATCTCGTCATTGAACTTTCCCAATTGCAAATCAAGAAACATGGCCATTATAGAATATTCTTTTGATCTCAAAACCCTAATTGCCTCCTTCAAAGAATAACCACTATTATTATCCAAAACGGAGCAGTCAAGGCTATGAACTGTCCTGCCATTGATTAACCCCGAAACTTCAAAATCTGGATCAAGAAACTTATCAATTCCAAAAATTAGGAAAGATCCATTACTATATATCGCAGACTCATTAATCTTGACACCATTTAGGGAAACTCGGTCATCACAAGACGGTGTAGAAGTGATGATGAGTGAATGATTAGAAAACAGAGTAGGAATCTTGGTTCCAGGAGGTAGGGATTTGAGTGTATTGAAGAGGAAAGTTTGTGGAGAGAAATGGAAACGCAGGAGAGAGAGAGAGGGTTGGCCTGATTCAGTGAAAGCAGTATCAGAAGGGGAGAAGATGGTTAGAGAGGTGGTCGGTGGAATTAATGTTTGGAAGCCGAATTCAAGAATCAGAGCCATTGAATTGTAGCCCGAATTCGATAGGGTGGCGGCGGCGTCGAGAATGGTCTCCGTGGAGAGAGAAGATGAAATGGAGAGGAAAGAGAGAAGAGTAAAAAAGATGACAAATTTGGTTGCCATTGATGGAGTTTTCCCCCGATATTGGTCTCTGGTTATCAGTTGCAGAGAGAAAGATTGAGAAAGAAGTGAATAGTGCGTGTAAAATGTGAGCGAGATAGGTAGCTTATGGGAAGTTAGTTTTGGCGGGAAAATGTTTGATATGTGGAGGGGTGTGATTTGTTAGTCTGGGAGAGAATCAAAGGTTAGTTATGGAGGATTAGATAGACAGTTACTATGGTTTTTATGTTTTTCTCTTTTAGTTTTTAAAATATAATTTGAAAGCTGCTAATCTTTAACTAGATGGACAGAAAGATTAAAAAAAAAAAAAAAAACACCTATTTTTACCATCGATTGGTATATTATTTTTATAAACAAAATTTACATGTTAATTAATTACATTCTAATAAAAGAAAATTATTGCTATATGATTATCAGTTTAATCACTTGTACTACTTGGCAGGCAAGAGAAGAGGGACAATTGCCTTCCTTCAGTTTTAAAAAAAAAAATTATTTTTCCTTACAAGACAAGGATTCGAATATAAAAATAGTGAAAATCTACAATTGCCACAATGTTCGTTTAATAAAATTTTATATTATTTTACCACCGTCCATAGATCCTAACTGTCCCTGGTATAAGATCAACTTACCCCCCCTTATTTTTACTTCCTAATACTTAGGAAACCTCTATTGTTTCTTCGCCAAGCATAATTATCTGCAATATCTATAATCGTTACTGCAGCAACATCTACGATCATTTTCGAGGTAAGAACCAACTAATCTCTCCCATGATTTCTGACAAAATTCAATCTGACCCTCTGGATCTCGAATATCATATCTCAAACTTCGGTTATATACATCATAATTAATCAATTCTCGTTGATTCGAATCATGCCAATGACCATCTTCTTGTACTATTGCCTTTTCTTGATTATGATCAGTAGCTACATCTTCTTGTACTGCTGCATTTTCTTGGTTATAGTTACCACCAATTTCTTCCTCAGGCTCGTTATTAGTAGTATTAACCTCAGGTTTTGCACTTTCCACATATTTGTCACTCTGCTGGGACTTCACTGCCTGAGCCTGATTATTAGAAACTTCCATTTCAACATTGCTTGGAGCTTTTGATTTCTTCTTCCCTGAAAAACGATTTAGCAAACAAATTAATTAATTGAGTCAACATTTTAGTTTTATTGTTAATACATAAAATTAAAGAAAAACCGGCAATTCTGTATACCGGAGAGTTTAGCAAATATACGCTTCATTTTTTCTTTCACTGTGATGACAACAATTGACAAATTGACTTACTCTATTTATATACTCCATCTCAAAAAAATAATACACTCTTTATTTTTATATAGATTAAAAAAATTGTAATTATTATGGCTAAAATATAATTTTATTCATATAATTTTTTTCTTGTACTCATATTGAATAAAACGTGGGCAATTATTAATTTGTTATATAAAAATAATAAGTAAGAATTAATAAAGTATAATTTATGGTAATTAATGCATTAATATGAGGCAATAATGCCTTTCTGCATGCTCTGGATTAAAATTGTATCCAATTAATTAATTCATTTTGGATATTATGAATTTAGATATGGTCGCATGGTAACAAGAGATTTATGATAAGATTTTTTTTTTTTTTTTTGGCATTGTCTCAAAGAACATTAATAAACCCTTTCGGTAAGTCCAATCCACTTTGTCATCTGTACAAACCGAATTGGGCCAACGAATTCACATATTTATGGGCCTACGCACCTCCTTTTGTTGTTGTTAGCGAATTGGGCCTCATGTCTAGCTTTGATGCTAACTCAATGATTAGGCTAATCTTGTAAAAAGCCTCATGTCAATTCATCAAGCATCCATTCATACCCGATGGTTAGTTTAAATTTAAATCAATTAATTAACCTTAAAAAATATGAAAAATTAATTATCTCATATTTAATAAGCAATTTTTAAAAGTATGGGACAAGGAATCGCCAAAATAATATATAATTCAATTTGCATGCTCCTCTTTCACTTAAAACTTTCCTTGCTCTCATTACAAGTCTCCAAATATATATATATATATACACTTATCATCTAATATTCTAATTTCACGTAAGACTTTTATATCCCCTTATAATTGTGAATTATGTGCGTTAACAGACAATAACATCAGTCAAGTTTGCATTACGTGGCATGTCTTAACCCCCAAAATGACATGTATATTTGATCATCATTAATTAAATAAAATTACTAATAATTAGGAAAATATACAAATAACTAATGTCATGATTTGGGGAAAGATGTGACATTTGTGATAAGAATAAGACAAATTTATTATCACGGGCATGTCCATGCCCTTCATATTCTGCGATCTTAATGAATTTAATTACTCCCTCCATACCAAAAACATAATTCTTTTTTGTTTATTTTAAAATATAATTCACTTTTTTTTCCTGCATTATAATTAATCATTAAATTATCTATTATATTTTATTAAATTTTATCTTATTTTTAATATCATCATTAATTATTATTTTTTTATATTATAATTACCGTTAGCCTATTGACCAAGTCTAATTAATCTTATTGGTATCACACCAAGTCTAAAAAAGAAAAGTATCTTTAAGTGTTTTTGGTAACAACTTTTGAACTAGCTTTAGCGTTTTACACTATAGTATTAAAGGTTAATTTTATATAGCATGCCTTTCAAGGTTGAATCTATTGGTACCATAATACAAAAACAAAGACGTTTACCAAAACTTCAACTAACCTGTCGAATGGTTTCACTCTGGAATTTTAAGAGCTGTAATCAACAATTATTAATTTGCATATTGTCAAAGCAATAGTATGTATAGTAACTAATGAGTTGGTACCAAAATGGCCCTTAAAATGGAAATTGCAACAGCTACATAAGTTGAATTAATTTTGAAATGCTACTCTTTTTTTAGGGCCAAAGCAAAAGGAAATGGAAAAATCAATTTGTTGCAACAAATTATATTCATACAGTTAGGAAGTTGGTGGCCATATGTGTTTCTTTTGCTACTTCCAGCATTCAAATAATTAATTAACCACCAACCATACATTATAATCTGAATTTTATGAAAATGGAATAGAGAGTGCAGGAAGCAAAGTTGTTTTAGTTTTACTTTACAATTGTAGATGGGAACTTGTCCCTCAAAGACGAGCTCAGTTCTTTTATTTAATAAATCAAGAACTCATAACTTTTCAGTTCATGTCGAATTTATGATCAATAAAACCCTTTTAACCATTTATTTTCAAACAATGTTTAAATAAATATTTTCTCTCTTGTATTTAAAACCCGACTTCACCCTAATTACGTTTTTAATTTATGTAATAAAAAAAAAATATAGATATAAATATTAGGATATTATAGCTTGTGGCTATTGTTGGATACTAATAAATAGTATGCATTTCGCAAGGATTGAGGCTTAGAAGAAAGTCCCTTTCATGTGAAAAGGCTAGATGAGGCCAATAATGCATTTAACACAGATTCTATACGGGCAACTTCATACTTTCTTTTGTAGGCTAGCTACTTCATTCTCTAGAAAGATACTAAACCGTTTTCTGCATTTATTTTTTTTTCTTTTGCCCTTTTGAGATTGAAATATATAATCTCCATGCTTCAGAATTTCCGGAAAGATAAATAGAAAAATTGAAGGATTTGTGGTGGCAGTTTTTGGACGAATGCATGTGTTGTTGACTGAAGCAACCAATGGAAAAATTAGAGAAAATGACATTTATGAATATGAATAATTGGAGGGTTTTGGGGAGCGTTTTTGCAAGTTGCAAGCCATGGAAATTTCTGTCGAGTGGTTGTCATATTTAGACGACTATAAGATTGATAGGAAGGGTTGGAATTTGGGAGAGTGGCTTCACCTAAATTCTTCAATAATTGATCCCATCTCATTAATGTTTAATAATATTTATATTTCATTTCATAGCTCATCAAATCTTATATTTTTCATAAATTACTCGCTATGATCATTTAAATCTAATTTGAATTTAAACAGATATTTATTTATTTAATTTTGAAATTTAAAATTATAATATAAAGCTTTCCGTGTCAAAAATATAGTTTATCTTTTTTCTATATTTATATTTTAAAATTGACATAGATAATATTTATTTCAAATATATATAGAGAGAGTTAGAGGATGGGCATGGATTGCAGGGCTAGGAATACAACTAAACGCGGTGTATAAATGTGAAAAGGTTGTAAGTAAGCCGAGGAGAAGAAGCTGCTGTCTTCACCCTTAGCAATCATGAAGGACAGATGGGCTCCAGATCAATTTATATAATGTGAAATCTTACTATCTCCAACAGGACAAATTCATGAATCAAACTTCACCTACACTTAATTTAACTTTTTTTTTTTTTTAATTTTTCCCCCCTAATTAGTGTTTAATTCCAAATATTGTAAACTTCATTTTAAAATTTGAATTCAAATCGTCTCAATAGATAAGTTCAAGCATAGCTCATTAAATTCAATTTACAAACAAGATCGAATGATTTTTTAAAAAATTGAATTTTGAATAGCTCACGTCACAAGCAATTTTAACTCCTTCCACTGCCTTAATCAGAAGCTATCAATTAATAATTTATCTTTCGAATAATAAAACTTTTCACATAAAAAATTACAAGTTTGACCGGTTGTTATATACGTAGCTCATGGTTTGTAGAATGTGTGGCTTTCGTGGGCTAAACTCAAGACTCAAGAGTTGCAATAATTGTAGGTTCTATATAACTGCGTCAACCCAATATATTAGAATGATTTTGCTTTGCATGCAAGACAACATCAAACCAGTATCATATATTAAAATCGTGGCTCCCTCCACAAATTCCTTAATTCAGTTTATTAATTAATAGGTGCACCCATATTATGCAGTTTATACACTATAATCTATATTATTAATTATAATATGATTATTAATACTATTTAAAAAAAAAAAAAAGAAAAAAGAAAGGGAGAGACTTGTTTTCATTTTCATTTTCATTTATATATATATAAATAGATACACATGAAGCAGAAGAGGGTATGTAGGCCAGTGCGCAGCAAACAAAAAGAAACGCAAAACACTTAACAACAGTTTCCTTTTCTTTGGGTTAAAGGAATAAAAACAGCTTCCCATTACCCAATCATACAAGAAAACCAACTAAGACAACAAACAATCATCTCATGTTTTCTATTTTAATTTTTATTTTTATAACAAAAATAAATTTTAATTACTTTTGGAGCCAAGCAAAAATCCCAATTGGGTAGCTAGCATTAGCTTGTTCTGAACTGTGAAGCATGATTCATATAATTTTTTTCTTTTTTCTTTTTTTTTTTTTTTTAAATTGGGACACAACAGAACACAGGTCATTATCTAATTAATTAATTAAATTTGTTTACACAAAATAAAATTTAATTTAAAAATAAAGGACAACTTGCAACAAGTAACCCGGTTCCTCTTATGATCAATCAGAGTTACGTTTACCCTACTATATATACACATCAAGAACGCTACATTTATTTCCATCCTCCATCTCTCTCCTCCTGCGTACCTCTCTCTCTCTCTCTCTCTCTCTCTAAAAGACTCAAACTCTTTGAAGCCTTAGCTTTGAGAATCAAATGGGAGCTCTCGATTCTCTCTCAGATTACCTCTCTGATTTATTCACCGTCACAAGTAAAAAGAGGAAGCGCAAGCCAATGCAGGTGAACTCTTACATCAAATCTCCCTCTGTAATTATATATTTGCTTCCTTGATTATTTTCTAATTGTTCTTTTTACTTTTTTTTTTGTACAGACGGTTGATATCAAAGTGAAAATGGACTGTGATGGCTGTGAAAGGAGAGTCAGAAATTCTGTTTCGCACATGAAAGGTATAACTTAATTAATTATTACTTTCTTTTCTCTCTTCGTTCTTCAATCTTGCTAGTAAATTGGCCTCCGAAACCTATTCTTGATTAGACGATTCAAAGGAAAAGTCTCTCTTTTCAAGAGAATCTGTTCTTTATCAACTTTCTGTATTTGTGTATTTTTCTTTCTGGGAATTGTAGCTATTGGCATCGCATGCATATATAGCCAAAAAAGAAAATGTCATAGAATAATAAATAATCAGTCAAAGAAGATCAGAAATTTTTTGGCTTCTTTGTATTGGGAACAGGAAGAGTACAACACCTAATAAGAGTTGACTCTGTTTTTTTTTTCATTGAAGTAGTCTTTAAAAATCTGCCATCATAAATTTTCTGCTGCCATAAAGATTGCTACCTTACCGTTCCACACACCCTTTTGCTACTTCATTTACTTTTCCAGTTAATTACAAATGTTTACCAAGGTTTAAATTTATGATTTCATCTTTCACAATCACAATTGTATATATGAACCATTTTAACTCCATGCATGGTAATCCAGTCAAAATTTATCAACTTAATTTACGCAAAAATTTTGGAACAAGCAAAAGTACAACTTTGAAATAGCAAATATGGTCCTAGAAGCAATATTGACATGGAGAAAGACATCATTTCCATCCACTGATTAGAATTGCAGCTACTGAAGCTAGTCTGTTGCCACAATAAATGAAGCCAACCAAACACAACCTTAACTTAAGGTTGTTAATGAACCAACAAGCTATCCTCTAACTAGCTATATGTGCTACTAATACTAGTCATTGGTGTTCTTAATCTTTTGCGTGTTTACTTACTATAGCTTATTTGTTTTCGGATATTAAATTAGGTGTGAAATCGGTGGAAGTAAACAGAAAGCAAAGCAGAGTAACAGTAAGTGGATATGTAGAGCCAAACAAGGTGTTAAAGAAAGTGAAAAGCACAGGAAAGAGAGCTGAGTTTTGGCCTTATGTCCCGTACAATTTGGTGGCTTATCCTTATGTAGCACAAGCCTACGATAAAAAGGCACCATCTGGTTATGTAAAGAATGTGTTTCAAGCACTTCCTAGCCCTAATGCAACGGACGAGAGACTCACTTCCTTGTTCAGTGATGAAAACCCACATGCATGTTCCATTATGTAGGAATATTTTACATACTTAGGAGTGGATGAGCTATATATTTTGTCTTTAGAGGAATTTGGAACTTATGATTATGTTGTGCTTAATTTGAAAATTTTAAGTTTTGAACTTCTCAAGTTTATATGAAAATAATATTTATTTATCCGATATAAAAAGTTAGATTAATGAAATATAGACATCACTTAAAACATTAAAAATTCCAAAGATAAAGTTGTTCTTGGAACTTAAATACCTTTGATCGTTCTGAATGTGAATTACGTTCAGAAACTAAATTCGCAGGTCATTTCGCCAATATTCAAGTATCTCAATCATATTTCATAGTTTGTCAATCAATCGCACTGAAACTAAATTCACATAATTAATCAGTTTGAACCAGAATTTCCTAATTATGATGTCAGTTGTCAAAATTAAATATATGGATGTTGTTGTGTACCCTATAAATTAGGGTTTACTGGCTGGGAAAGGGACAAGAAGAAAGGTCCTTTATCATAATTAATTAATGTATAAGTGGTCACGAACTACTATTAACGTGCCTACTTAACCTACTTAGTCAAGCACTTTACTGCTAGAACTAAGTTAATAATAATTTTGAGATAATTATAAAGTTGGGTTTTCAACTTTTATCACTTTTTCTATTCATTTAGCAACAATTTTTTTGCCAAAAAATAAAGTTAATTATTTTATTTAATTTTTCCTTCCATATATAAAATTCGTTCAATAAAATTAATTATTTTAGTAATTGTTTTGTCTTAATGGATATCAACTGTTTTACTTGCATTTCAAAAAAAAAAAAAAATTAAAGAAAATAACATTTGATATATGTTCCTTCAAATTGTAAAATACTCATAAACCTGTAAATAATAAATATAGTATTTTGATTTACTTAAAACTAAAAACTGCATGAAAAATTGTTGTTAGCAGGACCATAGATTGTCATTTTCATTTAATTTATTTAATAAACTTGTCTATTTTCATTTTTATTCTGCAAAACTTCTAGTTAAATATATTTAATTAAAAAAATCATTCATTGATACACTTAATTAATTAAAAATGAAGTTTAAATGCAAAATAAAATTCAGAAACCAATTGTATAATTGTATTTAATTATTTTTAATCGATATTGTATTTCCCCTAAAAGTTTTAAAATAATTGTTATAGGAGCTATAAGAAGCTTCTCCCCAAAGCACAAACATTCTTTGTAGTAATTGTTTGATTAATACTAAATAATGTATCCGGACAATCAGCCAGCAAATCCATTTTTAATTCAAAATAAATCTCTTTCTGTCTTTAGATATCTTTTGATCTCAGATTTCCTTAGATAAAATTAAAACTAATTTTGTCGGAAAATGGCCCCCACATTATTAATTACTTCCATTATTTATTTCTATTGCACACTTGTCATCATCTGGTTGGCTACAACCACAATTATATAAACGTTAATTGATGGGTTTAGACTGTGCAGATGAGATATCAAATCTCAAACCAGCAATTTTTGAGCCAAAAATTTAGTAATTAATATACAGAAACTTGATTAACATCAAATATTGTTGATAGTAAGAGGAGGGTGTCCCAATCATCTGGAAGTTCGCCACGTTTTTCAGGCTCAACCCTGTGATATTGGCAATGATTATAAAAAAGGGCCTGCGTTCATGTATAAACCCTAATCCTTTCCAAACAACTTAGGACTTCCTATTTGATAAGACAACAAAATGATAGCTTTTAGAGATGAGTTTAATGAAATTTTCCACTCCAATAGTGAAAACCAAACAACGCATTGCATTTGGATTTTGGAGATAGGCTGCTTGAAATTCCAATCCTTTCCTTATCTTAATAAACTTACCAAATTTCTTAAAATATGCTGCAAGAATTTTTGGCAATAAATTTGACAAAGATGCAATTCAAATAAATCATATATTAACTCCATATCTTCCATATATCAATATATCCATTACTATTTATTTTATTCGAATTTTGATTTACGCACGCGTTTTTATACCGGAAGAACAATACACCGTCTAGATAAAATATTTTGAACGATTCTAAATTTTGAACTCCTAATATAGCTCGAGAATTCTCTAATTGTAAAATATTCTCCCAATAACTTAATTGCAATTTACAAGTTGATGAATTTCATTGGTTCATTAATTCTATTAATAGGCAATCAAGCAAATCAAATTCTCCAAATGTCAAATTTACTGGCAAGATTTACAAAATGAAAGTCAGTTATTGGTTCATTGAAATTTATTAAAGCGAGTGATTCAACCCATTAACGACCCACAGTTGAGCTTTGAGGCCTCGGCTTCTAAAATGGGCCTTGCCATAGGTTTCATATTAAAACTAGCAAAAAAAAGGTAAAGAAATGTTTAAAAATGGCAGAAAAGAGGAAGAAAGATTGCTGTGACTATTGAAGTTAGCCATTTTATGATTTTCGGGGGCCCAAGCGTAGATATAGGCCTATAGGATAGAACAAAGTGTCAACATGACTAAAATTTCAGTAGTCACAGCAATCTTTCTTCCTCTTGAACAGTGGTGAAGGACAGAAGGATTATGGCTTTTTGGTAGGGAGATTTGAAGCAGCCTCCTAAAAATAAGTAAGATGGACAAAAGAGTGCGTGGCACTTGTTTAATGGGGTTATTGTCTTTATTATTGGAATGCAAGTTGAGTAGTTTGGCTACCACTTCTTGAAAACTATATCCCTCACCAAACCAGGAAGTCGCTTATTATTAGAAAATAATTAATTACTTAGTTTCGAAACAATTATTTAAATTATAAAAGAGTTAAAAATAATTTGATTGGGAAATTGCAATGGGCTTTATCTTGATGGGCTGCAAACGAGGCCTACTCTTACAAACAGAGATGCCATCATATCATATACGTAGTAGATCAAAGGTGGGACCAGGAAGAGATTAGGAAAGATGATCATGACTCACTGACCGTGTCCTGGGCGATGATGGGCTATGAGATCCAAATATCGTTGTGGTGTGGACCCCACCTGATGGTCCGGACCTAAACCCTCCATACCTCTCATTTGATTTGCCTCAGAAGCTGAGCTCAGAGAATTTTTTACCTCTTTTGGGGAATTGGAAAAATGGCACTTCTTACATACTTAAACCCAATAAAATGACAATTTAGTCAGTGGCAGTTAAAGTAATTATGATGTCAAATGAAGAAGACAAAAAAAAGTTTTCAGAGACTTGATTCAGAAGCAAAGCCAATTAATTAATATATTATTCTTTCATTATTTACCCTCCTCTCTCCTATTTTATTATCTTTTTATTAAAATTTAAGAATCACTTAATTGTCTTTTGAAGGGTATAAAAAAGATGAAATGATTTTATTTTTAGGTAAACAAGTAGAAAAGAGCGAGTGTGATATATAATAAATTAATATTAAAATGTAAATATCTAATATGTAATAATAAAAAAGTAGAAAAGAAAGAAAAGTTGAAGAGGTGTTATTAGAGACAGCATGCAGAGAGATTTGCAGGCTAGAGGGGAGCAAGTAATGATGTACATAACATACTCATTAAACACTCCCTACTTTGGACCCTACACTATACAAATTCTTACCATTTTTAGCCTTTAAATTTAACCTTTGTGTGTGTGTGTGTGTGTGATTGCGTGCTGTTTCTGGTCATAGCCCTTGGGTTTAGGACCCAATTGTCACAAATAAGGCACATATCCCCCCCACAACCCAAGGGCTAAGGCTCTTTTTAAACTTTTTTAAAAAAAAAAAAAGATATAAAACGTAAAATTAAAAGGAAGGATGTTTGGGAATTGAGTTCCATAAAAGGATAAAAAGTGAACCTTTTCACTTTGCTTTTGGTGTTTTTCTTTTCCCATTTCAATGGCCAGTTACTGCCTTTCAGGTATGGTCAAGTCCAAAAAGTTCTTTTTCTTTGTGCCTATTTTCATAACTGACCCTTTAATTTTTAAAAAATTTTTATTCTACCATTCATTTTTCTTAATTTTACATTTTCTTCCTTTTATAGTTAAAAGCCTAGAGCCAAGGGCTTTCTTGGGGGATTTATTATTGTACAGCTTCCTCTGCAGAGGAGCCTACAGCTTCATTGAACACTTGTTTTTTTTTTATTTTTGAAACTAGAAAGGATAGAGTCATAAATATGTAACGATAACTATAAGTTTCCTGCCAAAAGAAGTCATTACTTTAAAAATTAAATTATTAAGAGGAAAAAAATAAATATTATATTTATTTCAATACAAATGTATTAATACATCTTGTTGTAGTCTTACGTTATTTTTTTTAAACCTCTTCAAAAAAAGCGGATGAAAATTAAAAAGAAAAGGAAGTGAACAATTTGTCATCGTAACTGAAACCCTATGTGTCGTGCACTCCACTGCGAAGTAAGGTAGGCCCCAGAAGTCACGGGTTTAAACAACATTAACTACTATATCCTCTATTTCTCATTCTTCTTTACTTTATCATCTCACATTCAATTTCTCGTTTACTGGGTTTTAAATGGGCTCGTTTATAGAGGGAAATGTTAGTTTAACTGCCCCCAATTATGTCTTATCCATTACCACTTCCAATTACTGACTCGTGTGCCAAATATATTTTTCATAGATATTAAAAAATATAATTAATTTTTTTTAAATTATGATAAAATTATATATAATTAATTAAATTATCATTTATCTTGCGTTATATTATATGTAATTAAATAAAATTAAAATTAAAAATATCCGATACGATTTATATTATGAATTTTTTAAAATATTATAATGCAAGAGATAGAGTATATCTATAATCTATAATATATAAAAAAAATACGAATAGAAGGGAATATTTGGTCCTCAAAACACTCTTATATATTTTAATTGATAAAAAATATTATTAATAATAATTTAATCTTATAAAATAAATTGAAACTATACTATATTTATTTTTCTATTCTAATTATTATTATTATAATTTTAATCTAATTATATTTTAATTAGAAATTTATTCTTTAATAATGAGATAACTTTTAATTTTATTGAATAATTTAATCCTATTTTAATTAGTAATTTTTAATTTTATTGTGATTAGAGATATAATTTAATAAAAATATATTATTTAATAAATATCGGGATAACTAACATTGGGACCATACCTTAATTAAAATATGATATAATAATATAAAATATTTTATAGATGTTTAATAGATTAACACCTATGTATTAGTACACTAGAGAACGAAAAAATAAAAAAAAAATTTTTTTTGGTCATTTATATTAATCCTAATTGTTAAATTACACAAGAATCGAAAAACAAATTATTAGTTGATTAGGAATAAAGATAATTAAATCATATTTTAATTAGTAAATTTTTAATTTTATTATTATTAAGAATATAATTTAATAAATATTGAATTATGCATTTAAATATATAGAACCCTAACTAACGTTAGGATTTCATATTATAATTATAAATTCATCAATTTATATATTCATTATTTGATGAAACACCGTATTCAATAAATTAAATAATAATAATAATAATAATAATAATCGAGATCTTTTATTCAAATTTTTTTTATCCAGTTGGTTATAATATGTAATTTGTCAATGTGACATTAACTTAATTTGATTTAAAATAATAAAGTTGATTTGCACTTTCTCTATATTCCACTGTATTAACCAGAATGAAAAGTTAATACTTATACAACATATGAAAGTCTTTTTCTCTAGGTTCCAATGTATTCGATTTATCAGTGAACTCTTGTAACTATTTTTACATATACAAAGTATTTATAGAATAAGATTAAATATCTTTCTCTAGTTATCGTTATATAATTAATAAAATATTTTTCTTATTTCCTCATACTTTATTTTATTTATTTTTATTTATGCAGCAAGGTAAATTATTTTAATTTTTTATTTCAAAAGTTAAACAAGATAATTCAATCGACACTATTGAAGTAAGGTTAAAAAAATGGAGTATCTGATTATTAGTACTTAAGATTTACCTGTAAAATTTATCGGTCGTTAACCAACATTAGAAAGATAAAAAATATAATATTTTTTTATTCTAAGGTAAATATTTTATTTAATTATTAATTTTGTAAAAGAATTATATTTTATTTTTTTTATTAATTATGAATAATTTTTTCTATAGAAAATTCAAATTTTAGCTACCATGTTTAATAAAGTAACAAAATATTTCAATAAATATTCATATAAGATTAAAGTTGAATCTCAATAAATATATTATGTTAAAGGAGTATGAAAAATCAATTTTAAAAGAAATCTTACAATATAAGTTCAATACATTCAATGATGTGGAAGAATAAACAATATTAGTGAAACTAAGACGTAATCTTTAGGTTTGTTAATGTGAAACTAAATATTTTATACAATATTAGTGATTTATTGTTGCAATATTTTTAATTGGATATATAATATTTATGAATAATTTTATAATATCTTTTAAATTATTTTATAAGTATAATGTTAATTTCAACATAGTCAATACAAATGTTCAAAATAACAGCTAGCATGTTTAATGAAACGGAAATATTAATTGGATGTAGGGTAGACGAATTCATTGAGTCATTGAATAAGGTATACATATATAATTTTTTTGATTTACAATAAATCTTAATTTTTTAGAATAAATCATATATTTTTTAAACAATTAAAATGTATTCATTTCAAATATTTTAATAAGAACCCAAGGGAAAAAGTGAATATTATAGAAAGTTGATTAGGTGCAGCGATAAAAAATACAAATTTTGTTTTAGATTAAAGAAAGAAAAAAATTCTTCTGTAACTAAGCGAGAAGAAAGTTTCAAAAGAGAAAAGAATGAGAATATGAAAAAAGATGGATCGTGCCAGTGGTGCCAAAAACTACAAGACAATAAACAGTAAGTGAGTCTTGTGAAGTCCTATCTCTGGAGAGTGACGAAAGTGTTGCGGTTGATTACAAATATAAGAACGATGGTAGATAGATATTTAGGAGAATTCTTGCTTTAAGTTGGTGACGGAGAAGAGCAAACAAACAATAAGAGAAAAAAAATGATACCAGAAGCAATGGTAGTAAAGTATGATAATAATGAAACCAGCAAGAAGTATTCTCAATGCTTGAAAAAAATGCAAACTCTGGCCAATATATGACAAGTCGTGCAATACTAGCAAGCAAAATCAAATATGTTGATGTCATAAATTAGAAGATGATAGAGTTGTTTCCCGAATGGAGCAAGATGTACAATAGTTTCGATGAAACAGTAGATGATACAAGAAGTTACTACCAAGAGAAATTTCTCAACACTCTATTGCCAAATGGATTGCCTCAGCACACGTTTGAATTGAAAATCAACTGTCCGATAATACTTTTAAGAAATTTAGATGCCTCGAATGGTCTGTGTAACAGAACAAGAATGACGTACAAAAATTTTGGGGCTAATGTAATTCGTGCTGAAATAATAGTTGGACAGCACTTAGAGAAGCAAGTATTCTTATCTAGAATATCCCTCTCTCCTACAGAAAATGAAGGATATCATTCTATTTTAAGAGAAAGTAATTTTCAATCTGTCTCTGCTTCACAGTGATAATAAACAAAGTTCATAGGCAAATAATATCGAACATTAGTGTGTATTCATCATAGGATATTTTTTCATACGGACAGCTATATAGCATTATCAAGAAGGATATCAATGTCTATAATAAAAGTCATTGTAAAGTCAAATAAAAAAAAGGAAGGATGCAACTACACAAAGAACGTGGTCTACAAATAGGTATTGTTGCCAAATAAGTAACAGAATACGTTTAAAATTTTTATCAATAAGCTTATAAGGATAATATTGTTCCAACTAATAACGATACTAATTTCAATTTTGCAGTGAAATAATTTATTAAAAAATGCTGAATCACATATTAATACAACAACTCTTCACAAGGGAGGAGATTAATCAGATAAAGAAAACAATTACAACTAATATTTATA
Organism: Jatropha podagrica; assembly: GCA_947857235.1. NCBI lineage: Eukaryota > Viridiplantae > Streptophyta > Magnoliopsida > Malpighiales > Euphorbiaceae > Jatropha > Jatropha podagrica. The sequence goes on from CANUEP010161458.1 coordinate 132,369, forward strand.
ATGAATAATTTATATAATTATTTTAACATAAATAAATGTGTAAAGTTATAGTAGATATTTAAATAAAAAATACTGAGTCTATCTATTTATTTTTTTCTTAATATCTTATTATACATATAATAAACCTTTGAAAATAAATAAAGAAAAAAAATTATATAACGAATACAATTAACAGTTATCCACGTGCAAGGAACGTTATAAAAAACTAGTTCTACTATAAAAACATAGTATAATTTAACAAAATATATTAAGAACCCTTTTGAAATAAATGAATTCTATAAAATTTTATAGAATTCATTTAGAAATTTAAAATTTTGTATTTGAAAGAAAAAGATATAAATTTAAATTTTCTGAATTGAATACTATAAAATTAGATTAGCTTAGTTCAAATCTTATTAAAGTTGTTAAAATTTGTAAATGAATTTTATATGTTAACCCATTAATATATATATTGACTAAATTGCCTTTTCATACTCAATATTATTCACTAAACTGCATTAATTTATTTTTTAAAGGATATGAAATTGTTGTATATAACTAGAATTCAAATAAATTTTTAATTTTAAATATATTTTAATCTATTAATAAAAATAAAATTTAAATACTTACAACAAATTAAATTTTAAAATTTTAAAATTTAATTAATTATGATGAAATACGAGTGATTTATTTATAATAATATTTTTATTAAATTATTATGTTAAAATTATTTTAATAAATAGAGATAAATAAATTTTTATTTAAAAATTATTCAAAATATAATTTTATAAAATTTAATTAAATTTTTAATTTTAAATTATAATATATTAAATAAAATAAATTTATTTATAAATAAATTGTAGGTTAGAAACGATACCTAGAACTATAAAATTCACATTGAACAGGCCATTAAATTGGTTAGAATATTACAAAAATGACACAGAGGGTCACGTATAATTGAATTTATTACGATAATAAATTATCCTGAAAGCCAATTCCAAGACCTAGTAGGCTAATGCTGTTTGTAGCCTACCCCAAGGACAGCATAAAGATCCTGAGATATTTGATATGAAGCTGTCTTTCAATTCAAGACTTAAGCCCGTTGGGCTCAATATCCAAGAAACTGACTCTATATCTGAAAAATAAATAATAAGCCCAAAAAAAGAAAAATATTTTGCGTTTCTCATTTTCACGAGAGAAGTGCACATGTGACAAAGCGGACAGAGATAGAAGTCGGCCTGTCAAGTCGCTGTTCTTTTATTGTTTTTCTCTACTCAGTGTTTAACGTTAAATCACATCATTTCAGATTTCAGATTTCTGAGAGAAAGAGAAGAGAAGGCATAGAGAAATAGAAAAAATACAGTATAAAAAAACAGAGAATCCCATTCCCTCTCTTCGCTCTCTATCTCTCTCTTCGCTCTCTTCTGACTTTTCTCATTCCCTCTCTCTCTCCTCTTTTATATCATTATATATTAATAAAACAAGGAAGAAAGAAAACGTTTCGAAGCTAAAAACACCCATGTGCTTTTGTCTTGGTTGCTTTTGATGAGAACTGAAACACGAGAAGCAAAAAAAAAAAAAAAACAAAGAAGGAAAGTGATCAAGAAGAATCTCTGTTCTATACTTGGCTGGTTCTCTAACTACACCGACCTACACATTTCACATGATGCTAGCTTCTACTTATTCTTGCCATTAGGCAGTAGTCTTTACCCCTTACTTTTATTTTCTTTCTTTTTACTCGTTTCTTTCTAGCTGAGAGTAAGAAACACAGAGAGAGAGAGAGAGAGAGGGAGAGAGAGTGTGTGTGTGTGTGTGTGTGTGTGTGTGCGTGTGCGTGACTCTTTCATTCCAAACAGCACTGAAGAAATGACTAAAGAAGAAGATTTTAAGCTCCTCAAGATCCAGGTCTCTCTCTCTCTCTCTCTCTCTCTCTTAACCGCACATTCTTTCTTTCCTTGTCTTTGTTTTCTTTATCATTATATTTATTTATTATATTTCATTGTGTATATATATTTTTCTTCAAGAATCATTCTTCCTGTTTTGGCTCTTTTCTTTCTGTCTAATTGTTTTCATTTACAGACTTGTGTTCTCAAAGTGCACATACACTGTGATGGGTGTAAGCAGAAAGTGAAGAAACTCCTTCAGAGAATTGAAGGTGCTTACTTTCTTATCATTTATATATATTTCTTTTGCTTTATTACTTGAAAGTATAGTATACTTGAAACTTTTTTTCTTGTTCTCTTTTTTTTTTTTCTAATGAAGTAAATGTACTTGTCTTTCCTTATGGTTGTTCTTGTTCCTTTGGAAATTTAAATTATCCACAACAGCTGAAGCTAAAAAATTAATTTATTGCACTTGTCAGGAATAAATTTATGATCATATCTCAGTTTGTGGCATTACCTTTTCTCTGGGGAATTAATTAAGCAAAAGTAAATAAATAAACAATAACTGTAATCCTTTTGAATTTCTGTTTGTTCTTTGCTGATAAGGAACGAAAATCAGATTAGTCATAATGTGATTATCCAAAATCCATTTTTTTAATTTCAATATACTTTCTTCTTAAAGAGTACCATTCTCCGGATTCGACTGTTTTATCTTCAGTTGAGAAATTATCTGTGTGTTCTATCTTTAGCTGAAGATTGTTGAGATACTTGTACAGACCTCGGAATCAGGTGATAACTTAGTTTGAGGAATATTTTTCTTTCCAATCACTCAATAATGTTAATTTGTTTCTTTTTTTTTTTTTTTTTTTTAATCTTATGAGACAGGGGTTTACCAGGTAAACATAGATGCAGAGCAACAGAAGGTGACAATATCTGGAAGTGTAGATTCTGCAACTTTGATTAAGAAACTGGTCAGAGCTGGTAAACATGCCGAAGTTTGGTCTCAAAAATCTAACCAAAATCAAAAGCAAAAAACCAATTGCATCAAGGATGACAAGAACAACAACAACAGCAGCAGCAGCAGCAACAAAGGCCAAACGCAAGGCATGATTAAAGGTCTAGAAGCTTTCAAGAACAAACAGAAATCTCCTGCATTCAGCTCTGAAGAAGATGACGACTTTTTTTATGATGATGATGACGACGACGAGGATGAAGATTTTGAGGAAGATGAGCTTAGATTTCTAAGGCCAAGTCAATTGGGTTTTCTCAAGCAACAAATCGATGCAAATAATGCGAAGAAGAATATTGCAGCCATGACAGCAGCCGCACCCAACAATGGTAATAACAGAATGAGCAATAGTATTGGAATTGGGAATGCACAAAAGAAAGGAAACCCTGGTCAGAATATGGGAATGAAATTTAATCAACATCATCATCCAAGTGGAATCGATGGAAAGGCAATGGCAGCATTGAAAATGAACAGTGTACAATTAGGAGGTGGAAATATGACTTCTGGGGATGGCAGAAGAGGAAATGACATACCAACAATGATGAATATTTCTGGTTTTCCTGGCCATAATGGAAATATTGCAAATTCTGCTTCTGTAGCTGGTTTTGGAGGCAACAATCCCAATGGTTTAGGATTTCAACAGGTTCAATCAACTGCTGGGTATCATAATCAAGGATCAGCCGCAGCAGCAACAGCAGGGTTTCCTAGTGGTGGGTTTGCATCAGGTCAATATCCACCATCTATGTTAATGAACACGAATGGCTATAATAACAATGCAGCTGCACAGGCATCAATGATGATGAACATTCAAAACAGACACCAAGTCATGCAACACCAACAACCTCAAATGATGTATCACAGATCGCCTCTTATTCCATCCAGCACTGGCTATTACTTTAACTATTGCCCTGCCCCTTACCCTTATACTGAACAACTAGAACCCAATTACAATGGTGATAATTCTGTCCCAGCAACCCACATGTTCAGTGATGAAAACACTATCACCAGCTGTTCAATAATGTAAACAAAAATAAATAAAATATTAACGAGTATGGTGGTTTGACTTGGAAGGAAAAAAGAAAAAATGGAAAGAAGGGTATGTTTCGGCGAGTTAGTGGTCATGGCTTTTTGACAGTATTCTCTGGTATTGGATGTCATGAATTGAATCTTACCAGTGTAATGTGTAGTAGTTAGGATTTGTTTTTATTTTTTTTGTTTACTGGTCCAACTCTGTCTCCTTGCTTTTTTCTCTGTGTCAAGACAGACTTGATTTGTGGATTGCAACACCACACTACTATTACTACTAGTAAATTGATCAAAAGAAAGGAGTGGTAGATTAGTATATAAAAATGTTGCTTCTTTTATGTAAGGGAATGTTTGTTTATTTACTTAATGTTTAATTTACTTTGCACAAATGGACAAGGTGGCTTTGGGTACTGTTCTTGTGCAGAGAGACATGATGACCCTCTGTGAGAAGGAAGAACAGGGACAGCTGGGTTGAAAACGCTTCACCATTTGTTAGTGCTTTGTGTGCACGTTAGGTGGACTTGCACGTGTGTCTCACGTGGATTAAGTGTGTTTATAGCTCTCACCGACAGGATCGCTACATTGCTAGCTCCATAGTGATTGGTCTACTAACTTTGATGTAGTTGAACATAGATAACGACAGTCGTTAGCAAGTTAGCAGCCATTGATGCTCAATTAGAGCTTCAAATAGAGTTATGGGAAAATTTCTAGCTGGTTTTGTGTTCGAATATTTAGAATTTGATTCTGTTTTTCAAACTAAACAATAAAATTTGAATTTCACAATCTAATAACATTCTAATCTAGCGATGGAAAAACCCTCGAGCACCATTTGCAGGGACTTAATTTCTAAGTAGATATCAACATTAAAGATGACTTCTTTTTTAGACGAGGTTTATAGCATAGGATTCATAGAGGCTTGTACTAAAAAGCGGTGCTGTATCCACGTGACTTGACTTGTACAAGTGACCTGATTTCATTTGTATAAAATTCGTACGCACAAAAGTAAAGACTTTTTTAATTTGAAGCATTTCTCACTTTGTAAATAAGTGGAAAGGCATTTGGAATCAAATAATAAACTCACCATAAGCATTTGTCACAGAGAAAGGGAGTTCTTGGATTGATTAGTATTTTTAAGCTCTGTCCACAAAGTGTTTGATGAAATGCCTGTTTGGCAAAGTACCGGCAGAAGTGACTAAAGCTAAAGGGAAAACTCTAGTATTCCTGTTAATTGTACCTTTATAGGTAAAAGGGTTTGTGTTTATGATTGCCTATACAGTATGCACCAACTTTAAAAGAAATGAGACATAACAGAGAAGGTAGTAATGGTGGACGAACCATAGAAATATGGAAGCCTATATCAGAAATTTGAAGTGTGGTAAAAGTGCATTACAAGATGAAACGGAAAAGAAAAAAGAAAGATGAAAACACTTCTTATAGGCATAAGCAATCAATGGAAGGTGAATGAATAGATATATGGTCCCACATAATAATTCCTTTTGCCGTAAATTTTTCCATTTCAAAGCTAAAACTATATTGCTCTTATTTTCTTAATGAAATGCTTTTTATATATTTTATTATTATTAATATTATTAGAAACATATTCATATTATTATTCTTTATATATAAATATATATATATTTAAAATAAGTTTTCTACATTTATTTCATGTATCTTCTCTAATAAGCCTAAGATAATTTAGAGACAACGGCAACCACTTCAATTGTAGTATTGTTTTAGCCTTTTCATGACTTTTCTTTTTGGGCTTTAAGCCCAAACTAAGATCCACTTTGCTCATAGCTCAAATCTGTGTTTGTTGGGACAACTCAATCTGATTGCATTTTGGGACTGAGTTTAATATAAATAAAATGCTCGAGCCAACAAGTCACTTGCCTTACAAGTTGGACATCGACAACAAGCCAAGTCCAAATTAAAAAAAAAAAAAAAAAAAAAAAATTGATTCTCCACGAAAAATAATTTTTTTAATAATATTAATACTTTCTGAAAAAAATTTTATTAACTCAAATACGATAATTCTAACATTCATATACTTTGATAGACATCTACTTTCCTAAAAGTGCTACTTTCTGAAAAAATGTTTGAGTTCAAATAATCAAATGTCTTCATTGAGTCAAATTAACAAAAAAAAAATAATAATAATAATAATAGTGTGTGCCTTTTTTTGAATTATTGGAGATTTATAGAAAAAAAAATGAAATTGCATTTTTCTGGCAAAAATAATGGAGGAAAATATCCCTGATTTCCGAAGGCCACTAAGAAAGAAAACATAGTGGAAAACTTTTTGTGTGTGATGTGAACATTCAAATCAATTCTGTGGAAAGGCTTTTTCTTGGAAACCACTCTATCAACACACATCTCTGAACTCTAAACTTTTTCAATTTATCTAATCAGGATTAATAAATTTTGCTTATTGAACTTCCAAATCTATCTCGGAATCACCCACTCTTTTCACATTTACTCAATAGTTAATTATTTAAAAAATAATAATCAAATTGACCAAAATTATAAACCTTGAAAAGTGAAATTGCTGATATAGACAAGAGAAAATGATTACTTTGGTATTTTTTTTCTATTTTAGTATTTGGTCGGAAAATTTTCTTAATGGAGATTTGCAATTAGATGTGGTTGGCCGGTTTTAATGGTGGGAGTATGGAGTCCATTTTATAATAGGTGGAAGCTGATGTGCATTCAACTAAATCCACTTTAATCCAAATTATAGAATGGATTCAATATTCCTGCAATTAAAACCAGTCATAACTGACACTTAATTGCAAATTTTTGTAAATATAAACACTCGATTAATAAAATTTCCGGTGAGACATCAAAATATAAAAAAAATACAAAATTCAGGTACTAAAGTTATCATTTTTCCTATAGATATCTAAAACTCATTAAATTTGATAAAACATTTATAGTAAAGATAATTCAAATTTGAAACCTCACGCTACATAAGTGAGAAGACTAATCATACTACCTCTCATTAGGGAATGTATTCACTTTTTAATCCAAATTATAGAATGGGTTTATATTTAATTATTTCAAAATTTAAAGTTGAAAACATACTATTTCAAAAAATAAGTACTTTATATTTGGTTTGACTAATTAAAAAATCTAAGGATTTTATTTATTTTTAATTAAAAAATGAAAAATGTTCATATTACAAGTATTTATTTTTTTTAAATCAACTCGAGACTTAGATTTAGTTAAAACTTTTCACCTCTTCTTACAGGTAAATTTAATGGAAAACTTTACACAACTCTAATAATAAATATGAAGAGTTTGTTCGGTAAAATTAATTATTCGAACAGTTAATAGTTGTTTGAATAATTTTTTATAGAACGCTAAAAATTAAATGTTAGAAAGTTAACTTTTTATAAAACGCAGCCTTAATCTGTTGATTAATCACAAAATATCATATTCCATACTTGTAAAGTAATTAATTATGTTCAAATTTTGCAAGAAATATTTGCAGGAGAGGTTATAAATAAAAAAAAAAAAAAATCATTGGATCAATTGATGTGTGATATATATATATATATTCCTCTTCTACGGCGAAAATAGAACACACACACAGTCACGATATGAAAGAAGACAAAAGATGTCATTTACTTGTATAAGTCAAGCATATGCCCACTAATATCAGTAAGGGTAGCCCTCACTGTTTTAATCTTTAATTATATATCTTCCTTTTCTTTTTTTTTTTTTTACCTAATAGGAAACATCGAAGCCCACCAAAGAAAATAAAGCTCGTCCTGACCTGTTTCACACTCACCATTGCTTCTTTCACATAATATATTTTTTAATAATTACTTCTTAAATTTTTTCTCTCGATCTCTATCATAAGGAATCATTTCACTTTCTCTCTAGTGTCTTCTTCTTTCCATGGATAGGGTTTTGCTGCTCCTTTTGTCATTTGTGTCTCTGCTACTGGTTTTTACTACAACAACATGGGCAGAAGAAAAGCTTATGAATCCAAAACAGTTGGCAATGTTTGTTGATGAGATTCCAGATGTGCCTAGAATCCATGGTTATGATATTGTTAATGGCGTTCCCAAGCCTAAGCGACTCAGAATTGGCATGTTCAAGATAGAATGGGTAAGTAATTACTAGTATTTGAATTTATTTATGTTTTTCCATAGTTATTGCAGCAATCTACTAATTTCTTAATTTTTTGGGTTTATTTATTTATTATTATTATCGATATTAAATTTTGAAGTGGAAGCCCAATCGTGTGAAAATCAAATTATGCTTTTATATTTATAATATATCAGGAAAAATTAAATAAAATTATAGTTAATAATTTTAATAATATATTATCTCAGTCCATGTGAAAATCAAATTTATATACACACGAATAATTCTGTTCCTAACCTAAACAAGGAATTATATCTCAATTTTTTATTTTTATTTTATTTTTTATGAAGGATGTCTTTGCAATATCATAGAATGCCCCTAAGGAATAATTCAGAGTCTTCCTCGGTCATTTTTCAATGAAATAATTAAATATGACCGTCACATGCCTTACACCACTTAATATTTTAATTGATACTCTTTAAATATTTAGTTTTGGTTATATATATATATTATTATTTGTCTGAAGGATCCAAAAAATACTTTTAGGAGCGTTTTTCTTTTTTTTTTTTTATCTTATTAATATGACTTTTGACCGTATTTGTTCTGGCAGAAATTCCATCGAGACTTACCGGCAACACCAGTGTTTGCATATGGTGTATCAAAGCACAACGCAACCGTTCCTGGTCCAACAATTGAGGCCATTCATGGCGTTGACACCTACGTGACGTGGAAAAATCACCTCCCCTCCAAGCACATACTTCCATGGGATCGGACGATCCCAACCGCCATACCTTCCACGAAGAAAGGTATTCCTACGGTGGTGCACCTCCACGGTTCTATTGGCGAACCCGAGAGTGATGGACATGCCGAGTCATGGTTCACCAACCGATTTGCTGAAAAGGGACCCACTTGGACCAAAAAAACATATCATTACCACAACTTTCAACAGCCTGGGAACCTATGGTACCATGATCACGCAATGGGGTTGACTAGAGTCAACCTATTGGCCGGTTTAGTTGGAGCCTACACTATTCGTCATCCCGATGTTGAGGGCCCACTTGGATTACCTTACGGTGATGAGTTTGATCGGACGTTGATGGTGTTTGATCGAAGCTTCCGTACTGATGGTTCAATATACATGAATTCGACTGGAAACAATCCCTCCATACATCCACAGTGGCAACCCGAGTACTTCGGAGATGCAATTGTGGTCAATGGCAAAGCTTGGCCGCGTATGATTGTGCGACGTCGTAAATATAGATTTCGCATTATTAATGCCAGCAATGCAAGATTTTTTAGATTTTTTTTCACCAATGGCTTGAGATTCATCCACGTGGGATCTGACACTGTCTATCTTGAAAAACCTGTTATCGCCAATGAAACTCTCCTGGCCCCATCTGAAGTTGCTGATGTGGTTGTTGACTTTTCAAAGTCAAAGTCAGACACTGTTATTCTAGCTAATGATGCACCATATCCGTATCCATCTGGGGACCCAGTCAACGAAGCTAACGGGACAGTGATGAAATTCATCATCAAGAAGGATCCAGAAGTTGACACGTCGCGAGTGCCTGAGAAGTTGATTAAATATCCTTCTCCAGAATTATCCAGTACGTCGCAAGCACGGTACATTGCAATGTACGAATACACAAGTGCAACTGATGAGCCAACACATCTTCTCTTGAACGGAAAATCTTATGAGGAACCGGTGACTGAGACACCAAAAGAGGGGACCACAGAGGTGTGGAATGTGATCAATCTTACAGAGGATAATCATCCGTTGCACATTCATCTGGGATTATTTGTAGTGATTGATCAAACGGAGTTGGTTAACTCGGAGAAGTTTAAAGCTTGCATGTTGAAAGTGAACGATGCGATTAAGTGCAAAATAGACAAGTACGCACGTGGTAAGAAGTTAAAGGTGCAGGCCCACGAGAAGGGGTGGAAGAACGTATATAAGATGACACCTGGATACGTCACCAAGATTTTAGTGAGGTTTGCTTACATACACTCGAATGCATCCTACGTGTTTGATGCAACCGCGGAGCCTGGCTACGTCTACCATTGCCACGTAAGTCTTTTTACTTTATTTATCCGGTGATAATGACAACTATGATGATAGAAAAATAAAAAATAATGAGATTAGGAAATTACAAATATATACATTATATCCACCTCAATAATTAAATATTACCAGATTTTTCATTTTACAAATCATTTAACTTTTAATATTATTCATTTCTAAAAAAAACTTTTAACATATATCGCCCTCTACTTATCTTTTTTTATCAATGAATAAATCTTTCTGCTTTTATTTTCTTATTAATGAATTATATTTTCAAACTAGTCCTTTACCTAATTTTTTGAATAGAATCAAAATAATAAAAATCTGAAATCCTTCCCTTTCCTTTCCTCAGAAGGCTACCCATTTGACGAGTTGTTGCGCTTCTTAGTCACGGGTAGAGGCTTCAGGCTTCCATAAAATTGAAAATACCAAAAACTGTGCAAACCATTATTAAGTTTGTCTACTTCTAACAGTGCGATAGCAAAGATAATAACACCTTCTAGAGATTGTTGCTGCTTTGTTTTTTTTGGAATTGTTTCTCTTCCGAGAAATTCAAATTTATAAAACAAAAACGTTCCTTTTCAAATGCAGATCTTAGATCATGAAGATAATGTCATGATGCGACCCGTCAAGTTAATTCGTTGAGGCGGCGAACTGAGAACATAACAGTTTTGAGAACAAATTAAGGTTGCTTTCTTTCTTTATTTAGTTAATTTACTTAATAAGTATAATTTTTAACTTTGAATTATTTTGGCAGGATGGCTATTTATATTTAAAATACTGCAGAAGTTGAAGGAGGGCCAAAGTGTAAAAATATAGAATTAGTGATAATACCACTTACAAATTATGGTGTTGATCGTATTTTATTATTGTTACTATTCAATAAATTAATAAAAGGTATTATTATTCAATAAAATAATTAATTTCAGTTTTATCTTCCCCTCTTGAATTAAAAAAAAAAAAACTAAATATACGATAATATCACGACAACTGAAAATATACAAAATATATTATATATACGATGAAACTACGATAATTGAAGGCGTAGAAAATAGTGTTTTCATTTTTGTTAAAAGAGAAAAAGCCGCGGTAATTTAGAAATGCTGAATTCAATACCATTATACGTGAAGATCAAACAATTATATTTCAATTTAATTAGAATGACAAAAAAAAATCTAATATCAATCTTAAAAATTTTTTATTATTATTGAAAGTTTAAAATTTTTTGTGAAGGAAATAAAAAAATTAATTATATTGTAGAAATTTCGTTATATTCCTAATTTCCTATTCCTGTTCCTGGACCAAATTCGGATCAGAAATTTCTAAAGACAGCCCATAGCCCATGCGGCCGGGGTGGTTTACAAACTGAGAAGCCGAAGACCAATGCTTAGAGTCTCATCCACCATGGATAAGGGCAAAATCGTCAAAATGCAAAAACATTATCTGTTCACTGGGGAAAGCTAAAACCACCACTCACGGCCGAGGCAACGAGCATCCTCACCTGAACATGGCAATAACAGCATTCCATCATTATCGTCCATTCCCTCTATTCACCACCAAATCACAACCGTTCGTTCGACCAAAGTTTTCTTGTTCCGCTCTTCACTACTCGAGCAAGGTCAGTTCAGTTGCTTGAGAATCTGTCCTTTTTGAATACATATATGATATCACAATTGTATCACTGTAAATTAGAAACTAAGGTGTTTTTTGGGAGGGAATCAGTGCAGGAGGGAGTACACAAGCGTAATGATAGTCCCGACTGGAGTGGGGGCCGCCATTGGTGGATTCGCCGGTGATGCTTTACCGGTTGCTCGTGCTTTGTCATCCGTCGTAGATTGCCTTATCACACATCCTAATGTACTTTCTTCTTTTTCATTGGATTATGCAATTTGCATTTTGATCAATCACTACGTTTTTTACTTTGCAAATAAACACATGACAGGTGCTTAATGCTGCCATGCTATATTGGCCTATGTCGAACGTGTTATATGTTGAAGGTTATGCTCTTGACCGTTTTGCGCAAGGTTTATGGGCTCTTCAACCTGTTCACCGAAATAAGGTGTGTCGAATTTGTTTGAATTTGATTTATCTGGTAGATATCATTTAGTAGTGTTAATTGTGGTGGTGGGACAAATTGCTCATTTCGTTATCTTTCATTGGACATGTGATGCCAAAGTAGATAGGCTTGGTTCTTGATAAGGGAATAGAGGAGGAGCTTCGAACTCGGCATTTGCAAGTTGCTGATGCGACTAGAGCTTCCCTTGGATTGCCTGTTGTTGAGTATATTATAACTGATACCCCATTAGAGGTACACTTTTTTTCAGCTGTATTAGAAAGACTTTTTTTTCTTTTCATTTTAAATTGCTGTTTTGGTTCCAAGGGATTAGAAAGATTTTTTCTTTTGAACACTTTATAGAATTATACAGACATGCCTTCGAAATTGTATTGCACAATCAAATTCTAAGGCTATTTCCTATTCTAAAATTAGCGGTACCATTTTTTGGATTTGTACTAATGGACATTTGAGATATTATTTTATTCGGCTGATGACACTCAAAATATTTATGCATATAGTATATGCGCATGTTTTCCGTCTATTTTATGCATTTACAGCAGAAGAGCAACTTAACCTTTGTCAATACTCAAAATATTTTGCTTGGACAAGTCCGTTTATATTTAGATGTTAATCTTTAGAATTATATGCTACCTTGAAAAAGAAATTAATATTGATATTTTGTCCAATATGATTGCAAGAGCTTAAAGCTAATTAACTAATGCAGGTGGAAAAGTGGGTTGATCCCAAGAGTGGTCAATCAACTGGCAGGATTAAGAATCCCGGTTCACTGTTAAGGGCTGTGCAGACTTTAGTTGTCAAATCTCAAGTGAATGCCATTGCTGTTGTTGGACGCTTTCCAGATGATGATATTGACGACCTTGATGATTATCGTCAGGGAATGGTATGACAGTCATGTTTTTGACGTTAGCCTCCTACTACACCTAAGTTTTGGATGTATTGAGCGTATGAAAGGAAAGTATTCCAAAATTTTAATAGTGTCCTCGGAAATTCTTTTCAGCCTTTTTTATTAAGTTTCTGCATGCCAAAGTACTCATTAACAGGGCTGATTTAACACTTGCTCTTATACTCTGAAAACAGGAAGTTTCATGGATTCTGTTTTGCAGTTTTTATTCTGAATATATTTTAGCAACAGATTTTTTTTTTTTTTTTTACTTATTTAGTCAAAAAAATATTTAAGATCAAAATTTTTGTTGCCATTCACCTTATGTTTTTGTTTTAATTTATTTTTTTCTACTTTTTGGCTGCAGGGAATAGACGTATTGGGAGGAGTAGAAGCAGTTATAAGTCATCTAGTGGTCAAGGAATTTCGGATTCCTTGTGCACATGCTCCTGCAATGCAACCGCTTCCCTTGACTCCATCTCTTTGTCCCAAATCAGCCGCTGAGGAGGTTTGTGAACTTGAATAAAAACTGTGTTGCTGTGACTGATTGCATCAATCTTAATTTTGTATTTAAACATTTAGGCTGCTACAGGAGGTGGGTGATCATGGGCAATGGGAGGCCAGGATAGAATCAAATAGACAGAGAATATGTTTAGCCAATTTTATGTGTTTAATTAAGAAACAAGGGGGATGGGCTGTGGGCCTCCAAATTGTTCTTCTGGGAAAGCAAATCCTGGCTGAGGGATTGAGAAATTGTTAATTTTGTTGCAGTTGCTGAATAGAGAAGCAAACCCTTTGTTGAAAACAGATCTTGATCTCTTCAAACTGTTGTAAGTGTCTATTTATTTTTCTCATTGCATTTACATGCGATTGTCTTACAAAAGACTAGTATTGTAGTAAATATTATGATATAATGATCAGCTACCTCATTCAACCATGTGAACACCCTAATCTTCTGGGCAAGTTTAACGGATGAGCCGATGAAGTCTGATCGGAATCATAGAATTCCCTAGTAAAATTAGGAAAATAAATTAGAAGTTTACACCTATTATTTTACAAGTGGAATGGACCAAAGATAATGTAATCTTCTCATGTGTTTACATGGATGTCTATTATCTAATTTGTTGCAGCTTGCATTTTTATTTTTAATCTCTGGCTCTCACATGTGCACTTATGTTCAATGCCCTTTTCAACAGATAGGGTACACTTTCTTGCCCTGTGTACTTGCTGGGCTAAGTAGAGCACCGCAATATTTGGTGAAAAACTCCCAGTTCTCAGAAAAAGGTTGCCTATTAGCTTCTGATGTTGATAGTGTTCTTCTTCCAGTAGATGCTTGCGGTGGAGATGGTGCTCTTGCTTTTGCAAGAAGTAAACAACACAAGGTAGAAATTCCAAAGCATGAGCACATCAGATTTCCCTTTCATTATATACAAAATTTTAATTCTGGTATAAGACTGTAAGGTAGAGCCCAATAATTAGCATTTTGGCTACTTACCACCTTTTCTGCCTTACTGATTGTTTTTCTTTTTCAGCCACTTATAATTACTGTGGAGGAAAATGTGACAGTTCTCAGTAATACACCAGATAAACTTGGGATCGAAGCGGTATGGATCATATCATTTGAACAATCATATTTCTCTTTTGCTCTTGTTTGTTTTGGAGTTGCTCGATTTTTTTGGCCTGGGGAATTAATTTTTCTTTATGGTCAGTAGTATTTTCTTCCCCATTGTGCATGTTAAGATGCAGGAAATTGATACCAAACATTTGTGCTTTACAAGTACTTTTATCTTTCTCTGGGAACCTCGTAACTTTATTTGAAAATGCTGCTCTTTTTGCTTTTCGGAATGACTTTGGCAATGGATTAGGCACACTGGATGAGAAAAGTGGAAGTCGTACTTCTACAGCCTATATTATTTGTTTTCCAATTTCTTATTTTCCCCACCTTCACCTTCCAGCATAGACTTTGTTAAACAAACAAACAAGTTAACAGAATTAACAGACTCCTTTATTCTGTCTCTTTTGCCTAGTTGTGTTATCTCTCGAAGGACAGGTGCCGGGTGTTAGTGTTAATTAGACATTTAGCCTTTTTTGTGAATGACAACGTGTTGACTTCCAATTTTCCCAGTTGTAAAGTCAGTTACCATGTATGGGTCTGCTATGTTGGGTTGCTTCCTTGTGAAAGCAGATCACATCTGCTTTCTTTCTCGAATGGGCCTACCTTCCACAAGTGTTACATTTCAAGCTTGGGTTACTTTACTGTTATGCAGTATCTTACTTTAGATCCCAAATTGTAGGGATAAAATTGGAATGTTTATTGAGTTTACAATGACGTCCACTGGTCCACTTGCACCTAATAAACATTTAACATTATTGCGTTGATTGTTGGTCTGCCATTTACAATTGGGAATTTTATTAATCAGATGGTCAAGAAATTATGATTTATTTCAAAACTAATCAAAACTGGATTCTTTTGCAGGTCACAGTTTCAAACTACTGGGAAGCAATTGGCGTTATTGCAGCTCATAAGGCAGGAGTAGATCCACATTCTCTCCGAAGAAACAGAATTGGCAACCTTCAATGCACTTCTGTCGCGCCAGCTAATGGGTTTGCAGTTTCATCCATAACATGATTTAAGAAGTCTGCCATTGATTTGTTTCTTGCTAAATTTTATATCTATTGCTTATTGTTCCGCACACTAAGACATAGTACAGTGATAAATACATATATGAACTGACGATATATCTAGATTTGAATCCTCTTTCTCAATACTTCGAAAAAAAAAAAAAAAAAAAGAGAAGATAAAAAAGTTCATCATTCTAGAATCATGACAACTATAGTTCAGAGCACTAAATGCGAAGTTTTTAGCATTGTTTGTTCGATCAACAGTCAAGTAAATGTATCAGTGCATTAATGTTTTATTTATTATTATGATTGTAAATTCATCAGGTTCCAACTAGGGATTTGAACTTGTGAATGCATAGTTTTAGATTAGCTACCATTTAAGCCTAAGCTCATATTTAGGTAGAATGCACCAGATTTTGAGTTCAAACTTACTTTTTTCTTGATCACGATTTCTTTTTGGAAAAGAGAGTTGAAAATTTTCATGCTATGCTATGCTGCTAGAAGTTGTTGAAGGGCATTATTAGCAGGATCAAGGCACGTTTCCTCACTCAGAAATCAGGATCAAATGAGTTACCCTATAAAAGTGAATCTCACGATATGGGATCCACGCCCCATGTGAGTGTGGAGCATGAGTTTATCCCACCTAATCTTCTTGTGGGTGGAACTTGATCCTAATATATCCTTGAATTTCAAGTCATATGTCAAATATGGAAAGTGTATATATATATATATATATATATATATATATATCGGGAAAAAAAGGCAAAGAAAAACTGGTCTCAAATCTATCCATATTGGGCTAGTTATCACTTGATTTGGTATCCAGTCGCAAGGAAGTAAATGACCAAATTATCTTTTTATCAATTTTCTAAATAATTAATTAATAGATATATAAAAAAATGGAAATGAAATTAAGAAATAAAAATTAAAGCAGAATAGATTCTTAGAAGAATAATTTAGTTAAATTAATGAATATTTTATTATAATTTAGATTAATTAATTGATATCCTAATAATTTTAGGACATTTATATTTGTTGATAAAGGGAGTAATGATATGATGCATATGAGATGGATTGGAGAGGCCCAATCGCAATCATGCGCGCAATTATACATTTTTAATTACTTAGTTTAAGGAGCTTCTAATTTATTGGAGCCAATTATTGCTATACATTCTATTTGTGGCTCTTTTGTTTTATTATTAATTATATATTTAATGTCCTAATGTCGATTGACAACACTACCTCCATTTTCAATACTAGAAAATTAATATATTCTCGTATAAGAAATGAGAAATGCAAATATAAATGTGCAATATTCTCAAATATTGATATTAATGTCGTCATAAATTTTTGTATATTCATTGCACGTAGAAAATACCGTATTGCAAATAAGGAAGGATGAGGTCTAGCTACCCAATCTCTCAATAAACAACAATTGACCATCCATCCATTTTTGTTCTGTCCTTGAGGATAAGCCATAAGTTAAGGTTGACTTTTTAAAAAAAATAAAAAAAAGAAAAAGAAAAGTCTTTTAACTTTAAAGGGTAGGTTTAGGTTTTTGTTTAACCACTAGTTATGTTAGTATTATTTTAACAACACTATATATAGGGGCTAAAATATTCATTCCATAACCTACTTTTTACTTAGTCTATAAAAAATTACATCGAATTTTCATTTTTGCCATTTATGATTGATGATGTTTTAGGGGCCATATCCATCTCTTTATTTTTGTCTGACTCATGCATTTTATTTATTTTTGGAAATATATTTCAAGTTGTATATCTGTCTTTCAACCAATGGGAGCTTGCCACCTTCATTTTATCCGGTCGGAGTTATTATAAGAAAAAAAAAAAATAATGTTCATTATTCGTTGTAGTTGGTAGCATCCACATTTAGACCAGAACATTTTATATATACTAAAGCAAACCCCAAAATTACTGTTCATATTGATTTGGCTTTCTTGCCCTTGGAAAGCTATAATATTACAATATCAAGGCTCATTGGTTATGTTTTTTTATATTTAAAATGTGAATCTTTTTATATCCATAACAAATTTTTAATATTAAAGATTAAAAATAAATATGTGAGAAATAATATAAAATAAAATTATAATAGCTCACATAAAATAAATTTAAAGCTTTAATATCGTCATTTTTTTTCTCCTATTATTAATTAAAAATGTTATTCTACCATATTCTTATTAGTTTTAGATGTATTTATGAAATAAATTTTATACTAATAGAATTTTTGACAAAGAAAAAGAAATACAATTTTATATAAATAAAATATATTTTTTATATAAAAAAATAGAGTTAAAAAATGAAAATATAGAAGTAGATCGGCAACAAAGTCCAGGTATTTTGCTCGTTTTTACTATTTTGAAATTGCTTCATACTAAATATTCCAAAGCTTAAATTCTCAAATATATATATATTTCAAAGCTTAACCTATGATTCTTATTAGTTGACAACGTAGGTTAAGCGTGTGAGTAGAGTTTTCGAGTTCGATTCTTATTAAATATACATGCGGAATAAGACGAAGAGTCTTAACTGTAATTAAGTCCGAAACTAAATTAAATGATTCGTTACAATAAGATTCGGATACCGGTTATTTACATAATATATATCTTAATTTGTTGCTTAGTGAGACTGTGGAATCGATTACTATATTTACATAAAAAAAAGGGATTGACTTGAAATTAAGTCACGGGTTGAAGTTTGGGAAATATTTATTTGTAAAAATAGAAGAAAAGCTATACATATATCTATAAACTTTGAATATTTGGTGCACTAAGTAACCTTTATGCAACAAACCGTGATTCTGTTTATTGTGTTTTCGTCGATGGTTAATTAACTATTATTACATTATTTACACAATAATTTAAATTTTGAAGCATTCAATCTACAAATCTTTTTTTTTTTTTTTCCAGTATAGGTTAAAAATACCGTCGTTTCAATGATAAATCTTCTTCTCATTGGTTTGATTCATGAATAGGCTATTGACCTGGTCTAGATAAAATTTTTCTAATAATAATATATTTAATTGCATTCTGTTTGTCAACTTATAACTATAAATTTACTTTCACTAGGTTAAAGGAAACATGGCTGCTGCAAAAGATAAGTAGCCAGGTAAGGTTAACTCACAAGTTTTATATTCAGTACCTCCTAAGTTCTTGCAATATTGTCTGTTCAGGATCTTGCTATCATCTGCTGTTCATTTATTTATTTATTTTTTTTATAACCAGAGATATTTAATAAGCTTTCAAGGTCGAAAACTTGTTACACGTTTAGCTAAATAAACAGTATTAAGAGAAGAAAATCGGTTGTTTTTTTTTTTTTTTTTGTTTTCCATAAAGTTCCTAACAGCTTTTCTTTCAAGAACTGTCAAAGAACGAGAATCACATGATTATCAGACAGTCCATGATCCCATATTAGTTCTCTCTTTTTATCCTTATCCGAAATATCCCTTATGACAGGGATATAATTTGTGAATTCCTACCCCACAAACACAGGAATGGAGCTGTTATTTTTAGTATTTTGCCTGCCCATAAATAGCTGTCTGGACATTTTTCCTTAAAATATAAATTTTCTCATTTCAAGAAATTATAAATTGATGTATTAATAGTAATTCTAAAGCTAAACGACTGCTCAATTAGTAGTAATGAATTATATATTTTAAGTGAATTTTCATCTGTAAAGTCAGGAATTCAAAATCTGAAATTATTTTTTTCTATAAATTCTCCAAGTTACTGATTTGTTCTGTTATATATATATATATATATAGCAAAGGGTGGTTCCAACAAGAAGTCTCGAGTGATAAAACAGTGACAGTGGGCCAAATTTCTTAAGATATTTTATACTGTACGAGCCAATAGTCATTCTTTTTTATATTAGATGGATAAACTAATACAGGACTATATCACAGTCTCCTGAAAGCTACTGTGTCCCCCTTTTTATCCATTTCGCTCCATTATTGTTCTTTTTTTCTTTTTTTCTTTAAATTGTATTTTTCCAATTAATGCACTTTATGACTAATAATGTTGCATAACGAACTGCATTCTCCATGTACATCCAAAAAATAAAAATAAACTTATTTTTCTTTTGCCTTTCACTCTCATTTTGAAAAAAAAAAAAAAAACATAATTAATTTCTAAATTATGTAATTAATATACCTCTATTAAATATGTTTTATTGTGAAATGATTTTCTCATTCAGAGTCGTTCTTCTTTATGCGGACGATCAAATATAAAAGGGTTTCTCATCAAATAAAAATATTAAAATGGAGAAGAGAGAAAAATGCTGATTTGAAAAATAAAAGGATTTCTCATCAAATAAAAATGACACGCGTGAAATCCGTGACAATCCGACTATCGAAATTTCACAATTGTAGTAAAAGACATTTTACTGTTACGAATTGAAGAGTTTAGGCATTTTACAGATATAAATTGAAGATGATACACATTAAGTGATTATCTCTATAGTTCAGACCCTATCAGAAAAAATAATCCATTTTATATATAGGCCTTGTTTGTGTTGGCATAGATTTTGAGTCAAAAACTTAGGAAAATGTATCTATGAAAATTTTTTTTGGCAATTTTATTCCAAAACTAACTTATTAAGTGGGGTTAATTATTAAAATTTTTATAAAAGCAATGATAACATATGCAAAAATATAAATATATTACTGAAAGCAAATTAGATTATCAACCCATTATATAAATTAATGAAAGTTTTTACCCATGAAAAAGAAAAATTAATGATTATAAAAAGGTTGATAAACTTTAATTATCCCACACTACAAGATTTACATAGGAAATAACGAAATTGATTAACCATTGGGGAAGCAGTCATTTTCCAAGAGCAAGAGAAGCCATTTGATTGGTGAATATTATTTGACTGGAGATGGACCAATTGGAATTGATGCTGGAAGGTGAAGACTGAAGAGCAAGTGACTGTTTGTTCAAAATTTTGCTACATATAAGCTATCGAAAGCTATCAGTCAACCAAAAATCATGTGATATTGCCAACTTTCCTTTTCTCTCCTACTTATTTACTTTTATTTCTATGATTTTCCTACTTTTATCATATTTAAAAAAAATATTATATTATAAAATATTTATCACATTTATAATTTTAAAAAATAATGAAAATTTTTTTCCATGTTATACATTTGCATTTGATTAACAATAATTTTTCCAATGTCAATTTATTCAATTTAAATAAGTTTAATAATTATTTTTAAATGTCAAATGTCAAATTTCAAATATAAAAAATATTTAAAAATTGAGAGAGTATCTCTGACTGCATTAACTTAAAATAGACATGTGATAAAAATGAAAGGAAAAAGTAACTAAAAACTGAGATGCAAAAGGTTGAAAAAATCTTTGTTTACTTTAAAAAAAATATTAAAAAAGTTTTCTTAGAAATATTTTTCAAACTACATATTTCCTGTCACGTAGTTGTAATATTAAAAATTGATTCAAACATATTAAAATTTTTATGAGTATAAAATAATTTCAAATTACTCAAGTAATTTCATATACTAAGTATTTATTGTTAAGTGTGGAAAAAAATACATAAAATAATAACTTACGATAGTGGAAGACCCATAGTGTATTTTTATAAATGATTTATAATGTTGATTACTGAAGAATAATTAATAGATTACTAACTGTATTTTTATCAGGTTATAAATAAATTTGTAAAATGTCCAAACAAATTCATTTTTTTAGTTAAAGTCATTTTCCTAAAAAAAAAAAAAAGAATTTTCATTCACTAATTTTTCATATTACTCTAAATATCAAGAAATTCAAAAATATTTTCAATTTAATATTTTTTTTTTTAATCTTATACATATTTTTTATTAATTTAACTTTGATCAGTAATTTAAATACACAATTTATCTAAAAACCAAAATTATTGGTTGTGCTCGTCAAATTTACATTTGATACGATACCACAATGCCTTCATTAGAAGCTGAAACCCTAAATATCTGCTCCTCTAATGAAAAAAAAAAGAAAAGTGGATCCCACTTTTAATATTATAAAATATATATATATCTCATTTTTAATATTATTTTAATATTCCGGTGATCTCTCTTTTACCAAACCTAAAAATAAAAAATCTACTTTTATAATTAAGAAAAATGAAAGTAAATGAGGCTGAGGAAATAAGAATGGATAAGGACTTATACTTAACAGCAACTAACAGGAAGAAGACCGTCAAACCCTGCCATCACCTTTCTCTCTCTACATCAAAGTATTGTCTTAGCAGGCACAAACACGCACCCACGCAGTCATCCGCATGGCCAAACCACCGGTCCAAGTCAACTCTTGTCTTTGCTCGCGCTATATATCCAAATATTACGCCCGGCTAGCTACCCCCCCTTCTTCTTCTTCCCTACATCTATCTGTGTTTAATTCTTTCTGATACATTTCTTTTTCATTCAAGAATTACAGTCTGGAACTAAAGGCTGGCAATGAGAAAGCCTTGCTGTGATAAGCAAGACACCAACAAAGGAGCTTGGTCTAAGCAAGAAGACCAGAAGCTTATTGATTACATTCGAAAACATGGCGAAGGTTGCTGGCGAACCCTCCCTCAAGCTGCAGGTTATTTTCTATTAGTTTAAATCCACATTTATTTCCTATTACCACATATATAATTTTTTACAATTAAATTAAAAATGCATTTCATTCCGCCAGAGTTTATATTTTTTTTTTAAGATAAAATTATTTATTTGTTTCATTTTTGTATTCTTTTAATGCATAGTAGAATAATGATAGAGAGGAAGTATCGAATTTGATTTTGAAATATATGATGATGGTTAGCAGGTCTGCTTCGCTGCGGCAAAAGTTGTAGGCTGAGATGGATAAACTATCTTAGGCCAGACCTTAAAAGAGGCAATTTTGCTGAAGATGAAGAAGATCTTATCATCAAGCTTCATGCTCTTCTAGGAAACCGGTACTATATTCACTCTTTTAATTTCCTCTCTTTCCCTCTTTTTCTTTCTCTCTCTCTTTTTTTTTTTTTTTTTTTTTTTTTGAAACAATCAACTCTCAGCAGATAGAATCTGCAAATCAATTAATGACACTTCTATATATATATATGAAGGAAATTCTTAAAGGAAAAAAGGGCTATTAGGATTTTAAAACTTTTGATCTCTTTTACAAAGCAATGAATCATTTATGTTCTTATAGGGTTTTTTTTTTTTTTTTTAAAAGTTCGCAATTGGCTAAATGAGAAATAACGATTATTACGAGTTACACAGCTGTAGATAGCTTTGTCCTGAACCTTCTATAGTTTAGATTAACCAGAATTATAATTCTACTTATAGATGAAATGCTCAAAACTGATATTCTGATCACTTCTTACACTCTTAAGATATAAACCGATTATGCTAAAATTGTGATCATATTTTATGTTTCATGTATAGTGAATTAAAGATAGAAAAATTCACTAATGGTTAAAAGAAATTCGATGTTTTCAGGTGGTCACTAATAGCAGGGAGATTGCCGGGAAGAACTGACAATGAAGTAAAGAACTACTGGAATTCTCATTTAAGAAGAAAGCTAATAAGCATGGGAATCGATCCAAACAATCATAGATTAAACCAAAATATCCCTCGTCCTATGAATCATAAATCAAACCTACAAGACTCAGCAAGTGCAACATCTTCAGGGTTGAACAAAAGTAACACAAAATTACCTCTCAGTATTAATAATAATAACAATGACAATGAGCAAGCATCTGATGCGGCAAGTTGTTTAGAGGAGATTGGGCGCACATCTGGCTTAATATTGCCAGACCTAAATCTTGACCTTACAATCAGCATTCCTTCTTCTTCTTCTTCTTCGGCTGCCAATAACGTTGTTGAAGACAATAAACAAAAAATCATAAATAATACTAGTCAGGAGTCTAAATTATCCAAGGAACGTGAAGTTGCTTCACCTATACTTGTCCTCTTTCAGTAATATTGCTGTGAAAGATTAAGTTTTGTAAATCTTCGATCATTATTATTGTTTGAGGAAATATCAGATAAATTAAAAGGCCGTCGATCCATTTCAGATCTCTCAATTGGATGAATTAATTCAATTAGTTATGTACAAACTTTATTTTAATGTTAACATTCTTGTTTATCATCCATCAATTGTTGTTAATCAATAAGAGATTGCACGGTTTGAATAAAAATATATATATGTTTTTACGCTTTCAATTCTGTAGTTCTTGAATTTCCGATATGTATATTGATAAATATATATGTTGCAATAAATAATTTAGTTTAGTTTAATCTGAAAATTTCTGTAAATGGCGTTGGCTAATTTGGCTCAAAGGATGTACTTATTTTATTTTATTTTTGTAGTTGGTATAATTGATGATATAATACAAATGCAATAAATTAAAAAGTTAAAAAAATTAAATTTGAAAGAACCAGTTGGAGAAATTTTATGAAAAAAGAAGCATGGAGAAGAATCTCAATTCAGATACAAGAAAAGAACAGAATAATTAAGTGGGGACCAAAGAGGTAATCCAAATTAACCTTCTATGGATAATGCTTGATTAATCATTTACTGTCATTTTCTCCGCATAAAAATAGAAACTCCAAAGTTAATAATTCCATTAAAAAATTTTTTTTTTTAAAAAAAAAAAAATTCATTTTAAGGCTTTTATGGCCGAAATAACACTGTTGGCTATATAATAAGAAGTACCCCTTTCCATCGCTCTTCAAATTAGTAAAACACAACTATAGTTAAGAGGATTCAAATTTAAAACCGCTCACTCATTAAGTAAGTAGTGAGAAAACCGATAATATCACTATCTAATTGGCTAAGGAAGTACATATTATCCTTTCTTCGATTTATGACAGTTAATTGAAACATCTTAGTTAGATATGAAAATGAAACAACTATTATTGACAACTTGTACCAAACATTCAAAGAAAAATAGTTTTACTAGATTATTGTTATAGGAGAAAACCATATAAATAGTTTTTTTTATTTTTTTTTTTAATTTCAGTGGTAGTAAAGGCATGTGCATCAAACTGCCAACTAACATGGATTGGTGATGTAGAAGAAACATTTACACATTTTGGGTTTTGAACAAATCACACACATATATGTACAATTCTTAATCACTATATGAATAATCCATCTACCATTCAGTGAAACAGTAGATCTATATATAGAACATCTGGAAAATCATAAATATCTATATTTAATTAAATATCCATATTTATATATATATTACCTTCTACATGTTCAGATAAAGGAAACTTTAATTGATGAAGGTAACGAAAAGGAAAACGAGAAAATGAAATCGGATAGTTTAACTTGAAGATGAACCAAATTAGGCATCTGATCAGTAGTAGAGACGAATGTTAGTTAAATGAGTCTTTCAACACACATTTAATGCACTTTGGCATCTATTAACTGATGGAAGATGATTAGAATTCTTTCCCTAGAACATTATTAGACTTTGTTAGGTTTTGGTAATGTCATATATAGTTTTCATGTATTTTCCTGCCAGAAATAATTATTTCATTAGGATTTCCCAATTTGCAAGAAATAATAAATATTGATATGCCGTGCATCATATGGGATGTACGAATTGATTAAAGCTTTCTTCCATTTAAAAACAGATTACAGAATGCAGATTAAAATATCTCAAAACAAGAAATTTTTGTCACTGACAAATCTGAAATGTTGGCTTGGCTCCGTTCGTAGTTAGGTTTGCTCCTCACCTTATTAACTAGGGCTTGGGATCATATATCATAAATAAATCTTTTTTAGTCGTTTATGAATTTCCTAATCTGGGTGTGGATGATCTGTCTTTAGCCAAACTTGAGAAATAATTAAACTTAATGCAGTGCGCAAAAACTGATTTAAGATACCACCGAACTGCTAATAAAAAGAAAATAGTTACCGCCAGAACAGTACAGTACACAAAAGAAAATCTTGACAAGGATTTCTATCTTTAAAACAATTACGAAAGAGCAACCAGAGATTAAATTGGAAAAAATTAAAAATTATAGGCATTCTATGATGAAAAATAATTTTCGAAATACATTTCTTTATCACCTACAAGTAAAAGTCTTTCCAAAAACAAAACTGTTTGTTATATACATATTTTTTGTTGGTAGTTATAACAGGGTGAATGGTCCCCATGCCAATGCTACTGATCTTTGATCTTTGTAGTAATAGTTTCTTGTCTTCCTGCACTGTTTGTATATGTTTTCTCTTGTTGGTTTCTTGATATTTGAAGGCAGTTTCTTAGTATTTACGGATAACCTCCAAGACTGTTTCAAATCACCTGATCTGATCTTATCTCCATAAAATATAAATCGTGAAGTTTTATAAATGTAAACAAGTCCAATTAAATTTGATATTAATTAGGAAAAAAATGAGCCTTTTTTTTTTTTTTTTTTTTGTGGGGGAGGTGGTTTGAATTTGTCATTACATAAAACCTTTAAAACAAGAACAAAAAGAAAAACAAAAGCCATATGAAGAACATGAAGTGTGTGTTTCACGTTTCTTAATTTATCTATATTTTTTATTGTTATAGTTTCCCTTACTCACGAACCCAACTGGCCTTTTAATAAATTAATAATGTTGTTCTTTTTACAACGTTATAATTTTATATTGGAATGTAACAAAAGATAGACAACGACCATTCAATCATTACTTCCTAGCATTGTAACAAAAATATATCTATATATATTATTTATATACATATAGCCTCTTGATAGAGAAAAAAAAAAAGGAAAAATACGTTAATTATTTTTATTACATTAATCTTTTTAAACATTTTTGCCACTCAATTGTTTTTATATTTATATTATATTTAGACTCCATTAATTTTATAAAAAAATAATAATAATTACTAATTTTTTTCAATTTAATATTTTTATTTCTATAAAATTTTAAAATAAAATCAATATATTTACTTAATATCAATATTCATAAATTAATGGCTATCAAATTCTAAACTATCAACTGTATGTTAATATGAAAAAGTAAACCGAACGTGCCCTCAATTCACCTTCTAAATTTTCATCCTCCTGAGCTCAATTCGCAGTTCAGCTACGGATTGAAATTCCTTAATCTTGAAGAATGGTCAATGGATCCATAAAATGCGTTTTGCTTTATCGCTTCTTCTACTTTAGCCCAATCTTAAATTTACGGGCTGTACACTTTAGCCCAAAGCCCATTTGAGAATAAAGCTAGCGTATGCTGATTTTATTTTGTTCGAAGAGAAAAGAAAAATTAAACTCATATTATTATATCTATCACGCAATCAAGTTTTGGTGACAGATTTACGCTAACATAAACACGATTGCAGTATAACAATGTGTAATTTACCCGCATAGCACCTTCAGAAGACAAGTAAAATATGATGTGGCAGAATTTTATAATTTGTGGATAATGAATATCCATTCGAGATTTTTTTTTTGTTTTTCTTATTTATTTATTATTAATCAATGGCAGTCCAGAATACCAAACAAACAACCAGTTGTCTTTTTTTTTTTTTTTATCATTTGTAATTTTTTATTTAGAATTAAAACAAAGAAGAAGCAGTTATTGGAATCCAATAACGAAATCTTGAACATTTTAAGGAATTAATTAGCTGTAACGAGAAACGACGACCTGTCTATATCACCAAACGCTCTCATTTTCTTCAATCAACTTTTTAGTTAGGGTGTGGATCCCACAATTTAACAAGAAAATGTTGATTACTTATTTATTAATGGAACCGGACAGAACTAATTGATGCTAACGTAAGTGTCTAATTTAATGACTTTTTATTAATTATTTAATTCAATAAAAAATTAATTTTATTACTATTAGCAATTATAATTAAAAGTGTCATCTTCTTAAATAAATAAATAAAAGTGTCATATAAACTTAGCATGACTTACGTTATAAAATATTTAGAATTGAACCCTAATTTGAGTGAAAAATTTGAAATTAACTAATGGAAATGGAAATAGTAAAAAATTTGATTGATTGCTGTGTTGGGTGCATGGTAATGAAAATGAGGCTATTATTATTATTATTGGGTGCTAGCTCATCAAAATTATGACCTTTGCTGGTGGAAAATTATATCATTTTCTTGTCTTCAAAAAGAGGATTCTTTCTTTTATTTTTGGAGCTTTTTCATCAATTAATTCATTACCGCCGAATTCTGATGCGTCAATTGTCAACATTTTCATGTTTCAAGTGCACAGGGCACTATTTTTTCGTATCTCTTATATTTCTAAACATCACATTGATTCGAGACATTTCTTAATTTTTTTTTTTTATACATATCTCTGAGGCTCAGAAAAATATTACATTTAAATAAAATATTTTGAATCCTTAATTTTACATGATATTTTTAAACTTTTCAATTTTACGTAGCTTATGATAAAAAAAATTGAATTGTTGCTGTAAATTTTTCGATCATTGCTTGTCTATATAAAATTTATCTTTTTATTTTTATTTGTTTGTTTTTTATTCACTGCTAATCAGATCACATCCGATTAATATAAAATTATGAATTTAACAAAATACAATAATAAAATATTAATTTTTCTTAAATTTGTAAGACAGCGATTAAGTAATAATTTTGTCATGAATAAAAATACATAAGTTCGGAGAGTGCAAGCAAAGACTAAAAATTGAATTGCCAATTGCCAACTGTATTCGCTTGTATTTTTTTCTCTCTCCCTTACACAACACAACTTCGTCCCGCGAATCTCGCTTTTTCTAAATAAAATTTATCAAAATCCAATGAATCAGCTTCTCTGTCCAGCTTTGGCCATGTCACCACCCTTCTAGGAAGGGTTAAACTTCCAACTTAAACACACCTTCAAGAACGAACATTTGCAATATACTGACAAGAGAACGCTGATATTGCTCTACGTCAACGGCAATCGCCGGTCCGGCCCACTATTCACGTCGCTATGGAAGCCTCTGGCCGGCAATCTGACGTTGTTTCTCCGGCTGCATTGCTCCTAAAACTCGTCGGAGAGATAATCGGGATGTTCGCCGGAATTGGAATCGGCGACCGTGATTTAGTGTTTAGAAAGGATTGTATGGATCTGGTACGGAGAGTTTCTTTGCTGACGCATTTATTGGAAGAGATTAGAGATTACAAAAGTGAATCCGGTCCGTTGGATGCGTCTAGTTCTTGTTCATCATCTTCTGGCAATTGGTGCTCCGATCTTTTGGGGGCTCTTCAGGCTGCTAAGCGTCTTCTATTGGTTGCTGCCACTTTCAAATCCACTAATAATTCTGTAAGTGGAAACATTTTTTTTTGTACAGCTTAACGTGGCATTTCTATGGATTTAGTTGGGTATGAACTGTAAAATTCTAATTTAGTGTTATACAACTTAGCTTTAGTTGAAACTCTATGGTTTTTTCTCAACTTGAATAGTACTCTCAGCTGGTAATAATTTGCATGCGCATTTCTATACATATTGTTATGATTATTTGGAATTTACATGTGAATCCCTTTTGAATTACCATCACAGAATACTAGTAAAAAAAGAATCCCTTTTGGAATTTGCTTGGATAATATTACTTAAATTACATTAAAAATCAATTGAATGTAGACTTGTTCAATTAATCTGTAGTTATTGGGCCTGTAAACCTTTGATCTTATGTTGATGAGATTCTAAATTTAGTATTTTCATTGAACAAAATTATAGAAACAAGGAAATTTTGTATTAGTATTTTTCAATACTATGTTGTTAAGCATCATATTGGATCTGTTGATGGGTAATCATTGGGAGAAGAACATTTACTTCTTTAGAGCTGTTCCAACCTTGAAGCCCATTATTGCTGCAATTTTGTTGTGTTCATGCACATTCTCTCTGAATTTTGCTACATATATTGATTTAAGGATGGAGCTGCAAAGAAAATTGCCTTCCAATTTCAATGTGTGACATGGAAACTGGAAAAGGCATTGGCTAGCATACCGTATGATCAGTTTGACATCTCAGAGGAAGTGCAAGAACAGGTATGTGTTGAAAACATATGCAGATCTATGGTCTTGATGGAGCTCAGCGTTAATATTTTAATCTTTCACTAGGTTGCATTGGTAAGATCACAGTTGCAAAGAGCCTCAGAAAGATATGGGTCAATGAATTCGAGAGTAATTTCTCTTACCTTAACTGCTGATGCCATGGACAAAGTAGTTGATCAGGCTCCAAAGGGAAACAGGCTAACAAGGAGTGCACAGATTGAGAAAACTTGTGATTCCCATCATGAAGTTTTGGAAAAGCTAGACGCTGTTTCTGGAAGTGATGGGTCAAAGAGCCATGCTGCAGATCAGGTCACCAGTGAACCAAGTGAAGTTGATCAAAGCAAGAAAAATAGTTTGGCCTGCAAGAATATGGAAGACTTAAAGAAACCTGATGCACCCATAATTCCTGATGACTTTTTATGCCCTATTTCTTTGGAATTGATGAGGGATCCTGTAATTGTGGCAACTGGACAGGTACACTTTGGAAACTCAAACCCCATTTTAATGTGTGCCTATATGTTTTAAATAAATTTTGCTTTAAATCTCAAATCTCTTTCACTTTTATTATGTTTGCCTTCTGATTAAACTCTTATGGTTCTGTAGACTTATGAGCGGTCTTATATTCAAAGATGGATAGACACTGGCAATGTAACATGTCCGAAAACGCAGCAAAAGCTCGAACACTTGACACTGACTCCAAATTATGTTTTGAGAAGTCTAATAACTCAGTGGTGTGTGAATCACAATATTGAGCAGCCAACTGGGTTAGCAAATGGGAGAATAAAAAAGAGTGATGGATCTTTTCGTGATGTAAGTGGTGATATAGCAGCCATCCAGGCACTTGTCCGCAAGCTCTCAAGCAGGTCTTTTGATGAATGCAGAGCTGCTGTATCTGAAATCCGATCCTTGTCTAAAAGAAGCACAGATAACAGGATACTAATAGCAGAAGCAGGAGCTATTCCTGTTCTAGTTAATCTTTTAACTGCTGAAGATGTAGCAGTACAAGAAAATGCAGTTACTGCCATTCTTAACCTCTCTATATATGAAAATAACAAGGGACTGATAATGCTTGCAGGCGCTATTCCTTCAATTGTCCAAGTTCTCAGAGCTGGGAGCATTGAAGCAAAAGAGAATGCAGCAGCAACACTTTTTAGCTTGTCACTTGGTGATGAGAACAAAATAATAATCGGTGCATCGGGAGCGATACCTGCTTTGGTAGAATTGCTAGAAAATGGGAGTCCTAGAGGGAAGAAAGATGCTGCAACTGCCTTGTTCAATCTGTGCATTTATCAAGGGAACAAGGGAAGGGCTGTAAGGGCTGGAATTATTCCAGCATTATTAAAGATGATCACAGATTCAAGAAATTGCATGGCCAATGAGGCATTAACAATTCTTTCTGTTCTAGCTAGCAACCAAGATGCTAAGGTTGCCATAGTAAAGGCTAGCACTATACCTGTTCTCATAGATCTGTTGAGAACAAGCCAACCACGCAACAAAGAGAATGCAGCTGCCATTTTGCTTTCCTTGTGCAAGAGAGATCCTGAGAATCTTAACTGCATAAGTAGGCTCGGTGCCGTTATACCATTAATGGAGCTAGCTAAAAGCGGCACTGAAAGGGCCAAGCGGAAGGCTACTTCATTGTTGGAGCATCTTCGAAAGCTACAGAACTCTAACAATGGTAACTGAACCAAAAAGCTTGATTTTTGATTAATTTTTTGTTTCTTTTATTCTAATTATTTGACAATGATTGCCACACCCTGAGAACGTAAGCATGAGAGACAAAGTCTTTCTCATTGCTCTTTGTATTTATTTCCTTCTTTATGCGTGTAAAAATTACAATTGATAATCTGTTTGTCATTATAATATTTGATTAATTAAAGTTTTTTTTTTTTCCGTCAAATTTTTGGTCAATGAATGACAGAAACTACTTATATGCTTGAGGTTTTCCATCCATCATCCACATTCTCTGGAACACAAGTAATATTTATTTTTGTAATAAATGGATATATTTCCTTTCATAATCCTGGAAACTGTTCATGGGTTTATAAGCTATATAGGCAAAGTTGATATTGATTAAAGTGAAAGTACTAAACTTTCAAAAGTAAACCAAAAAGTATCCATAGTGGAGAAAATATATATATACATATATTGCCTCTTATGCTTGAAAAGGACAAACTAAAACATGAGTGGGTGCAATTTAAAGATACAAAAGATTGCTAGTGGGTTAGAAAACACACTAACATAATGCATTTTGGACAGTTTACTCGCACACTAAAGTGAATGGAATGATTACTTGTTTCAGCTTAATCACACTTGTTGAATCTCCAATCATTCTAGAATGGGAAATCAACTTGTTTCTCTAAGTTAAATTAATAAATTATTTATTTAAATTTACAAGTCAAATTTTGTTAAAATGAAAAAGTTTATTTTTAGAATAGATTCAATGGGCCATTTAACATATTAGATGAAAAAAAAAATCTCAAATGTGCCCCTTTTTTCAGTCTTTTTTTTTTTTTTTAATGAAATGAAGGAATTGAATTTGAAGTTTTTTTTTTTTTTTTTTTTTTTTTTTAATATTTACACCAAAAAAAAAAATATAAATTTTTCCCATTTTTTCATTTTTTTTTTTTTTTTTTAATTAAATTAAGGAATTTAATTTTAATTTTTTTTTTTTTTTTTTTTTTTTTTTTCATATTGCCCACCAAACATAAAATAGAAATTTGTATTCTCATAAAGTCGAAAACAACTAAAGCTGACTTTCAGTAAAGCAACCATTAAGCACGTGATTGACCATAAATAAAACTGTCATTAAGGTACTAATCCTCTAATTTAGGTTAGTAAAATCTAACATTATTCAGTAATCATAAAAGGTACAATCAAGTTACACAAAAAATTATTTTTACTTTTAAATTTCTAGAGGATAATAAAAGCTAAAAGTGATAATATTGGTATTGCATGCTTCTGTCTTCTGCGTTGTCCAGACAGGCTGCAAATCGCAAAATGGCCAAACAATAATTTATGGTATGCCAACCATGTTTGCAAAATCAAATCTTGTATATGGGAAACGTGGCCAATATATTTTTCAAGAAAAAAAAAAAAAAAAAAGCGATGTGGATAAACATCAAGATGTTGATCGAGTCTGTTTAAGATATATATATTTTTTGATTTTCTTATGATTTCATATTTATTGAGGAGAAAAAAACAGGCAGGCTCCGACAATGTTTGTTGAGACAGGGATTTAATAACTGTTGTTGAATGGGAAAGGTTATATGATGTCTGCCCTTATTTAAGAGCTCTCTTGCTGTAGCTCCAAATAATTTTTTTTTTCATTTTCTCATTTTTCCATGGTCTTTGGATTATTATTCACACTTAGAAATGTAATTTAGTTTTTTTAATTAAAAAAATGCAATTAATCAATTTATAATTTGATGTTATGAATCAATCTGCTCATATTTTCTTAATACTAGAAATAGTTTAATTTTGAAGTCAAGTGATGATAATATTAAGTCCCATTATTGAAAATAAAAAATAAAAGATAATTACAAGAATGAATCACTTCCAAGTTGATGAGCGGACTATCAATTTAGACTTGGTTCTTGATTTCACATTTCCGTACATGAAAATAATATTGATCAAGACCGGTATAAATTGGTAAACACATGAATTAAAAAATTAATTTAAAAAAACAGTAAAAGGGGCAATAATAATAATAATTAAAGAAAGGTTTGGTCTAACATGCAAGAAAGAAAGAACAAACTACTTTTCAATTTTTCATTCCAAAATCAATCAAACACAAATACGTGATGAAATAGAGTCAAATTTCACATGTCTATCCGTTGAAAACTCAATCAATAGGGATTTGAATCCCCGCCGCCGCGATTATCGTTAATTAATTAAATTAATTAATGTAAAATGCATGCTTAATTCTCCACCCATCACGGGACTTTTGGAGCCTATTAGTACACATTTCCCTCGTCCACACGTTGAAAATGAAACCAATCAAATATATATAGAGTATATGTATTTTGCACATGTATAGCTGTTGTAATAACTAAGTCGTTGACAGAATTTTCTTTTTCTTTTTCTTTTTTGCACAACTCATATTTCTAGTACACATAAGCAAGGTTTTGAAACCGAATTACTATTAGGCAATTTTGGAATTTCCAATTTTGGTTCGTCCCGGCTTCAAATCAAATTCGGACAATTTTTTCTTTCTTTTCTAATGCTTTTTTTTTTTTTTAATTCATTAAAAACTTTAATGGGCTAAAATAATATTACAGGTTCAAAATGGAATAACTTTTTCTTTTTTTTTTAACGTTTTCTCTAACCAAATAGTGTTCTCTTTTTAGAACCAAACTATATATATACACTCATTTTTTGTTCCAACTTGGATTTTCGAGTCAAAACCAAACGTTGATCATATTCAATTTCGAGTGTGAATGGCTTTCAATGTGTGGAATGAAAGAAATGATACGAACATATTAAACTAACCCGTGATATATATAATAAAAGCACAATAAAACATTTTTCCAAAAAAAAAAAAAAAAGAGTTAAGCTAATTTTATGCTGAAAGCGAAAGCTTACGTACTGTATTCCGTTTGTCAAATATTCTTGCAATTTTCAAATATTTGCCTTCTTTGTTGACTAATGACTTTCAAAGGAATCCATGTCCTTATCTCTCACCTTCCCTCCCGTACTCTTTATAATTATGAGCGCTACCTAAATTCACAGCTTCATACCACTTTATCACCAACCTTCACAGCTATGGGAAACGCTTTAGGAGGCAAAAAGACAGTCAAGATCATGAAGATAACCGGCGAAACCTTCAAGCTAAAAACTCCAGTGAAAGCCGGTGAGGTTGTTAAAGATTTCCCAGGCCTTGTTTTGTTAGAATCAGAAGCAGTTAAGCATTATGGGATTAGAGCAAAACCTCTTCAACCAAACCAGGATTTGGTTCCAAAGCGGCTTTACTTTTTAGTAGAGTTGCCTAAGTCTCCAACACAGAAAGTTGCAAGAAGGGTTCGGTCTGGACCGATTAATATGAGCGCTAAAGATAGGCTCGAAAGTCTAATGTTGGCTCGAAGATCGGCTTCTGATCTTTCTATAATTAAGAATACTTCTAGCAGTAGCTTTGTTTCTGATGAAACAGAGAAAAATGGGCATGAAGAGAGTGCAGTTAGGATAAAAATGAGACTATCCAAAGCAGAAGTTGAAAAGCTGATGAAAGAAAGCCAAGACGAAGCAGAGGTAGCAGCAAAAATCATGAATCTTTATGTGGGAAACAAAGAGAAAAAATCTAATAATCAAACTAAGCTTTCGCAGGCTTCTGTCAATGCAAGAGTAACTAATGAAGAAAGTGTTAAGGTAAGTTTTCTTTTTCTTTTTCCCTTTTGTTCGTTCTTTTTTGTTTGAATTCACAAACTTTGGAATAGATTAATTAGTTCATTAATTAAAGAATTAATCCTTAATCATTATCGAGTAGAATTTCACGTGACATTTTTTTGTTTTTTTGAAATGGGAATTTCATGTGATATACAGTCATGAGATGAATATTCAGAAATTACTCAGCAGTTGCCAATTCAACAATGTATTGTTTGGTCTTATTCGACTTTATTGACATTAATTAATGTCATTAGCTTACAAATTAGCAGTCAATGATTCAATTTGCATATGGTCTAATCAATAAATGATGGTAAATGCTTAAATGGGATGAGCTATTCTCCTCTTCTCTTCACGTGCATGCTTACAAAAGTTGATTGCATATAAAATATTAGTCCTCATTTTGAGTGATTAACAGTTAATTATATATATATATATATATTCAGGCAATCTCCTACATACAGTGAACTGACATATTCAAATTCCAAATCCAATTTTCTATAATTTTTTAACCTTCTGGAAACTGGTGAAGCTTAGGACTTGCGGACAACTTTGTCGACCAATAATTTTTATATCAATCCTCCAATTCCATTTGATTTTTTTTAATTAAAATGTTAATTACTATGTTGGAAAAATTGATTAAATGGGAATTTTAATTATATAACAATCATTAACCTTTTTTTTTTTTTCTTTATTTAGCAGAAGCGAGTGAGTTTCTCGCCGGTCAATGAAGGAGAAATGCAAATAGCTGTGGCTTCTTATTAGCAAAATTAATATTAATACAATATATGATGAATTATTCTCAATAAATTGTGAAGAGATGATATATTAATTGCATTCTCTCTACTTCAGCCTTCAGATTCTCATGTACCAAACTCTTTCTTGTATATACAACAAAGAAAAGATATGGAGTTTTCAGATTTTCGAGGATTATGAATTTAAGAGCATACAGTGGTGAGAGATATAACCTTTTGACATTTCTTTTCACAGTTAGGATGATAATTTTAACGTTTTACTACTTATAATTGTTTGTATTTTTTATTTTTAGTTTTCACTCTACACAATGTAACTTTCTTTTTGCTATATAATAGTTTATGTCTGTTGAACCATAATCGAGTGCATGTGATAGAATTAAAAATATTTTTAATATTTTCTAAAACAAAAAATTTCTTCGTGTAAACATTACATTAGAAATATTTTTAATTATATTAAATTATGTTTCACTGTGACTAATCAAATGTAGCATGAGATTCTTTTTATCGTTAACAAAATCATTAAATTACTTATAATTATTTGGAAAAATTAATTATAATTTTATCCCTACCTTTTTCTGTCAATTACAGCATTTTCTTCTTTTTCTTTTCCAGAAATTTCTAAAAGGAAAGTGAAAGAAATAAATATCCTCCTTTTTCCTTCCCCTCCTAAACATGAAAAATTAGACAAGAAAAAAGAAAACAGCGAAGGGGGTTCCCACATTCCCCATTAAGTAAGTATTCAGGGCCCTAATTCTCACCAACAGCTGTGTATACGTTGCAAAATAATCACAGTAAAGAACCTTCAATGAGGTGACTCTTGCACATGTATAAAAATGATGTACAAAGGCCTCAACAAGGAATTGAGCTAACTTTGCCCATACACAAGTTCTCACTTTCCTCCACTTATATCTCTTTTGCCTTATTAACCAACAAATGATTTTTCAATGGAAAGAATGCAATGAGTCTGTTCATGAAGACCATTGATCAGGAACTGTGAGAAAATATGAAGTCATTGCTTTTCTGAATCTTTTCTTGTATTGCTTTGGGGAAATAATAGTCGGGGATGCATTTTTCGGACCGCCAAGAATCCCAGAAGCCTTAACCCATGTCTCTAAATGTTTGTCCCATGTATATTGTCTCATGAAATCAATGATTCCTAAAACAAGCTCCTTTCGCTCATTGTCTACTCCAACCAGCAACGAGTAGTCCATAACATCAACAGACTGTACAAAAGTATAAAAAAACATGTGAATAACAAATACAAAAAAAAAAAAAAAGTGTGTTTTTGATTCTCTCAACTCTCTAATAGTAAATTTTAGAAACTTTGTTATCTTACCGCCAAAAATGATGTATCATTCCATATTGCTCTCTCTAGGCTTCTCTTCGCTTTGCTTCCTAGAAATATGGGCTCTGTCCGTAGTGTTTCTACCAGGTTCATATCTAACAATACTTTGTTTTTCCCGTTTGGATCTGGATTGTAGCGGGATCGAGCAGAACCCTTGAGATCATAGACCCTTGCAATACTTCTCTTAAAAAAGAGATTCTCCATCACCATTAGATCCATTTTTGTTTCCTTCCCACCTTTCAAGTGCTTTACGGTAACCTGCCATGGAAGAATGTACAGGAACAATGAGAAAAGTTCTACCTGATAAATACCAAGTGTGATTGCAAGTGCAGAAGGGCCTAACCTGATAAATACCAAGAACTTTGGCAAGGCAAGTCGGACTTCCTGAGCTAAGAGAATCTGTCAGATATTTGAAGTACTCTGATGCAAATTCCTCAAAGGAGTCTAACTCAGTCTTTTTGACTTGTTTTATTATGAATCTCTCGTCCAATGACTTGGCAAAATATACATTGCTTTTCCCCCCTTGTGCACTCCATCTCTGGCAGCGACTCAAGGACCGTATAAAATCAACTTCACTGGGGCAACATTTCTTCCTCAGAGAATCAAACTGCTTAGCAAAATAACAAGTGACAGAAAACTTTACTTTGCCTCCAGCACTTGAAGAATTATCGCCATAAGAGATTGGCAAATGTGGAGACCTTTTGGAATCCATAGATAGTGTACCAATGGATGATGAAGGATCTTCAGATCCATAACTTCCATAACGGATATAATCCAAGTCTACAGAACCAAAAGACTGCCACGCTGAAAATGTGGAGGTTGCAGAATCATCCTTGCAGTGCTCATTCACACCCCAGCCTCCTTCATTCTCATTTGACTTATCAGCAACCCAATCTTCATATTCCTTGGAACTGAGGGCATATGAAACTATACTGGCAGGATCATCATCATACACACCAACTACAAAATCAGTGTGGCTCCGTTGAGGAAGCAACAATCGGGCTCCTCCAATCATATGATACAAAGAAGAGGTAAATGAGGGTGCATAGCTTGGCAATAAATTCAATTTCTGAGCCTCCAATGGCAATAATTGGGAATAAGTCCTCATAGTATTTGAAGTAGGATCTCTAACCATACTCCTGTAATCCCCAGATGCATGGAATGATTTGAGAGTCGACAAGTACAATGAAGAAGGAGGCAATCCTTTCCGGATTCTTTCTTGGATTCTCAATGCAGAGTCGAAAGAGTTAACTCTTACTGGTGCTACCATCCTTTTAAGTGGAGGATTGTCACAAATATTTATCTGCTTAATAGTCCCAAGTTGGAATGCATCCGTCTGAGATGCATGCTGAGAAAGTTGATCAGTACCCGTCCATGCAGAATCAATTCTGTCAGATAGATTGGAAGCTTTAGAAGGGATGTCATCAAAGCATGTGTCATCTACTGTAATTTCCCCATCAGGATGCACTTCCTCCTCTCTATTATGATGATATAAAGACAACATAGAATCTTCAGTAACAAAATGTTGAAGGGACAGACTACGCTTATGCTGCTCTGACAGTAGGTCATTCCCAACATAGTCTTGTGGTTTCGAATAGCCAGGGAAATTTTCCACTTGATCATAGTCAAGCTTGCAATCCTTGCACGATGATTGGCTAGATTCTTTCAGCTGTGCATCATATGCATCCCTGTGTACAGCCTTAACAGAATTGGTTTTTAAGAGAGAATCCAATGAATAAAGCTGACGATCCCAAGCATGTGAATTTATTAGAAGAGCCTGTCTCAAGCGATTAAATTCCAGAATGTCTAAAGTTGACTGACTCAGCTGTGAATTCTCCATAACAGCCCCATGTAGCACACCCTATTTGCAGAGGATCTGATTAGAATATTCATCAATAAAAGATTTTGACAAAAGGGCAGAATTGCGATGCTACAATTGCCTTACAAGATTTACACGCTAGAAATTTTTGAAGCCAATGATTCATACATTCGAGAAGTTTTTTCGTGTCCACTTACTATGTAATCATCTCTTTCCTTTCTAACTTGATCTTTTAGCTCCACAATGTGATTCTGTAACTCGTTCATATCTGATAGCTCACTTCCAAAAGACTTGCTTCTCTGTTCCATGCTATCAAGTACATCAGATATCTCTGCATAGAAGGCTTCCACGTTGCTCAAAAGCTGCATAAGAAGACAATCTCTTGAAAACAATGACAGTAAACAAGAAAAAAAGCACAAATTAATTCCAATGCATGTATCTGACAAATTAAATCATGCAACAACCAA
The DNA here is from genome assembly GCA_947857235.1 of Jatropha podagrica. Classification (NCBI taxonomy): domain Eukaryota; kingdom Viridiplantae; phylum Streptophyta; class Magnoliopsida; order Malpighiales; family Euphorbiaceae; genus Jatropha; species Jatropha podagrica. The sequence continues at coordinate 171,764 of CANUEP010161458.1, forward strand.
TCTCAGATTCTAAAAAGCACCTCAGCCGCCTCTTTCGTTATCCACTCTGGCTGAACATGGCCATTGAATTCAAGCACTGATGGGGGCAAATGAACATTAAGAATATCAATGGGGGAATAGCGGAAGAATGCAACCATGTTGCCAAACCTGTCAGATGAGACTTCCATTGATTACCAAAATTAAACTCCGTAGTTAGAAAGTCATTTAATTCTAAAACTAATGGAAGTTACCCATAGAAACGAAGGCAGTCCCTCTGCAATGAATGACCACAGGGAGCCACACGATTAGCAGTTGCATGGTTGGAAAAACTCAGCTCCAAAAACTTTCCAAAAGAAAGTCCCCAAGCTGCATCTGACATAACCACTCTACGGGTTGCTGGTGGGACTCCATCTATATGAGCACAACGTAGGCACCGATGCCACATCCATATCTTCCCATCTCTTTCCCCAGATAACTTTACAGAGGAAAGGGATCTAACATTGATAGTAAGATTTCCCTGCTGGTGAGAGTAACACAGTACATGTGCTTCCGCCGGCTCCTTACAAGACCTACAGCAAGATGCCTGGTAACAAAAAAATTCCTAGTTAATGTTTAAGATTTAAATGCATAGCAGGGAAACACTCAAGCAGAAAGAAGACACGCATAATAAATCACCTGATCAAACAGGTCATCACGTAGATATCTTCCAAGTGGCTTGTCAAAAGATCCATAGAACTTTATGCGCAGGAGTCGAGAGCGTTCACATACAGTTCCTTTTGCTACACAGCGGCTTGAAAAAGATACTAATATGCTCTGGTTAGTGTCCGTGGATGAGAAGTATTCACTAGAAACTTTATCTCCATTTATCCTCTCAGATTTTGTTAATTCATGAGTCTCCCCAAGTTGCCTTTCCTCTTGCCCAATGGCATCTTGCAAGTCTGGCGGTGAAAGGTGTTTAACACCAGAGAGAGACACCATAGGCATCTTCTGATCCTCAAATTGGCTTAGAGCAAATGAGTCCAATCCCACACTAGACACTAAATCATCGCAGCAAGCATCGGAGAGTGGATTCGCATACCTACAATCCGTGGAACCAGGAAAAAAAGGAGGAATTGTGCAAGTATCTATGTTTGCTAATGTTTCTGGTCCTACATGCTCTGGTTTGTGATCCACAGGTCCTTCATCTCGGGCAGAGGCATCAACTATGGCATGGCAACTCATTGATGGGATAAGCGAAATGGCATTATCAGTTGCTGTCTTCTCTGGTATGGCAATCGAATGTTTAAGCATCATCTTAGGAAGGCTTGCACCCTCATCAGCTAGGAAGGAAGTCTCAAGGGAGAGATGATAGGCTGCAAATACTGCATATTGAATCACATGCTTAACCTTCTTTAGTTCTTCACGACACATGCCCCTCAGCAAGACCTACAAATAGATGACCAAGACTTGATCAGACATAGAACCAAGTTCTGAAACTTTTCCACTCACAAATTCATAGACAGAGATGCAATATCAAAAAGATAACTGTTGACACAAAATGTACTCAACATGATGGCTAATAAAGACCCAATGAAAATGGATGCCTTATTACACAGTTCAGGAGTCAACATACACAAATACAAATAAGTCATACTCCATCTCTGCACATCAAAAACACTTTCATACCATGATAAGGACATAAATAGAAAAGCCAAGCCTATATGTTTCAAAATACTGTCTCCTCTAAATTCATGTTGAGTGAGAATCAATAATAATTTGGCATATTATCCACTACCGTGCATCCTAGACGTCTTGGGCATCCTTCAAAAAACATCAGTGTTTTTGATGGCTTTTTGTTGAACTGATTAGCTGTCTCATGTTCTTCAGACACTCTCTCTACTCGGAACAGTTCACAGTGCCCCAATCGTGTTGTAGAAATGCTGTAAATGGATGGACTAATAAAAGCGCCTGTGCACTGAGCTATCCTCTCCAGTAAAGGCCTTTTCACATTGGGCACCAAAGAAATTTCCTTTGCCAATAGAATATCTTGGGCATATGGAGATACACTCTTCTCTACTAGCAGAACATTTGGGCGAAAGGCCTCTATCTTTGAAATAATCATATTGAGATGATTATTTTCCTGAGCAAAAGACAAAAGTTCAGATCATTTCAACAACTCTTTCTATCTACCCAAGAATGGCCAAAACAGCAAATAATTGAAGGTACCTGTTGCACCAATGTATTAAAAGATGCCAACTGATTCTCAACACTCTGATATTCAAGTGCTCCTCTTAAGAGAAGTAATCTGGGATTTTTGTATTGTGTAGTCATCCGCTTATGCTTTATATTTTTTGTACAAACTATCCCCTTCACAAGGGTACTGCAAGTGCAAAACAAATTCATACAACTTAAAGATCCATGGCATAAAAATGTAAAAGGAAAATAAAATGGAGGACGAGGAAATAGCATCTCCAAAAGGTTATACAAATTATACCTATCGCTTGGACTTCCTGATGCTATACATTTAACCTTTACATAATCAACAGGATCCATACTGCCTCCTCTGCTAGTATCTGGTTTCACAAAATTTGCAGCTTGCCATGCTATTGTTGTAACTATGTCAAGCCAGTCCTCACTACCATCCTCTTTCCTGACTTTGATACCCTCCCCTTGTAAAAGCTGGGATACAAGAGCCCTAAAATGCCCCTGTATCACAGCTCTGAGAGGCTCCTTGTTACCCTCATTGTGTTTCTCCTTTGCTGGCAACATGCTAAAGATGCTGCTAGTGGATGAGAACAATGCACCAGAATCCCCAATATCATCATCATCATCATCGTATGCAAAGAAATTACCATCTGTCTCATCATTTTCATCCTCAGGATGTGGGGGAAACCAGATACTACCGTTGCTTTCAAAATCCAACGGCTTTTGAGACTTGTCAAATTGGTTATGCAACAGTGACACATCGTCAGAGTAATCATCAGTATTTTCTGGATCCTCGGTCTCTTTGTCAAGCCTTCTTAAAATAGACACATTTTCTTGATCAAAGGGACCATCATTTTGAGACAATGGACTTCCTTCTTGTTCACGCTGTACAGAATGCCCAACTCTATAGGAAGGAAAATTAATCCTAGAAGGGCTGTCTAAAGGACTTGATCCCACTGACTTACAGCTGTAGAACTCAAGTCTAGCACTAATACTACTTGAATCTATATCTGAAACATCATGACAGTATTCACTTGATGGGCTGTAAAAGTGCTTCCCAGAATCCTCTGCCTCATCTTCATCACTCCTACATTAGTACATGAACAGACGATTAAAAAGGAAAACAAAATATAAAAGCAAAACATGCGAAAATCCCAGTGTACCATATAGGACAGCGAGAATCATATGATAAGCTGCATCAATGATTATGCTCTAAGTGCAAAAAGCCGCAAGTTGTTTGTCCTCCTACCTTACTAAATAAGATTACCCAGATTAATAAAAATAAATAAAACTTTACCTGCTTGGAGAGTGATGAATAGACACAGGGGATGCGTGAGCACTAAATGAGACCATACTCCCGGTTACTGCAAGGGATGAATACCCACCATCCCGGGATTCAAGATAGTGGGCAAGACGATCAGTTTGGAGTGATTCACCACTAAAAGAAGGGGATGGAGGCTCAGGGCTCTCCCTGGGAGACTCCGACGGATGCACTTTTTCACTATTCTTCCTCCCACATTCATTTTTCACACGAAAACCAATACAGAACTTGCAGGATTTGATACTCTCCCTGTAATTACTTCTCACATCATCGGATTCAATAACCACAGCAGGAGATTCATAGCCCCTAGCACATTTGACACATGACCACCTACCACAACTTTGGCAGCGGTATCCATTGAAAGGCCTAGTGAAACTTGTATTACACTCGCAACACATTTTGATACTATTATTGGGCATATCAAATTCACCAGACAAAGAAGATGGTGATAGATCGCTAATCCCCCGAGAAATCCAAGACTTAACCTTGTGTCATAGATCTGTTAGTGAAGTATCAGGTATTCCCATAGAATGCAAAAACACCCAACAAGAATTACAACCCAGTGTAAACCCCGACTTTTACTATTCTTCTTCTTCTCTGTAAATTTAAGTATGACATATATAAAAAAAAAGCATCAATCCAATAACACCAGTTCTGGTAGAATATAATGGTATAATGAAGGGATGAAAGATTGGTAAAGTGAGAACACAGAATCAAAATTAGTGGGTGATCTAGGATTAAATGTTTTTCCTTTTTTCTCTGTCTTTGTTTTTTTATGGGTTTAGTATAATTGCTAAGATTTACTGTAAGAAAGGGAAACAAAATCCTCCAAGGATCACAAAATATATCCAAGGAGGAAAACCCCGCTACTAAATAGATTCAAATCTAACACTATTTACACCAAAATCTCTATCAATAAAAGTAACAAGATTTCCAAAGAGCAGTGACAACAACAGCAGCAGAATTATAAAACATTAAAACTCAAAACCCTCTAAAATTTAACCAATCCCGGATTCATCAAGAATGCATCCGCAAATCGATTCAAGCATATCACAGAGCAAGAAATGGAAAAGAAACGAAAAATTGAGAAATAAAGTGAATAAAAGAAGTAAAGAAAAGACTGTGAAGAGAAATTAAATACGGGGTAAAATGAGGATCAAAAGAAGGAAAAGGAGGAGTACGGAGAAGGTTCCTTTTCTTCGGGAGTTTGCACGCATCTCTATATCTCTTCTCTTCTTCTGCACTTCTTCTTCTACACCTATTACTATTCCCACCACCATCTTTCCCGGTTTCTCTACTTTCATTTCTATTCCTATCTCTCTCTACTTTCCCTTTTATTATTATTTTTTTCACTATATTTTTTTTCCCTCAAATTAAAGCAAAGCAAGCACAGACTTCCTCTCTCTCATTTCTTTTCCATATTATATACTTAATGATTCTGTATTTTCTCTTTCTCTGACATATTTCCATTTGGATTAGGGTTTTTAGATTCTCTCTCTTCTTCTCATTGGCTACTTTTTATTAATTATGGATTTTAAATTTAATTAAAATATTCTGTTAGTTGGGTAAGCATCCTCTGTTCATCGGTCAGCCATCTCTCTCTGTAATAAGTACAGAGTTTTTTCTTTTCTTTTCTTTTCTTCTTTCGGATTAGGCAATTAGTGTTTATATTAAATGGCACGCTCAGTCAGCTGCCTGTTTTTTTTTAAGTACAGGTATTAAATTTCGATGATTTTATCAATAAAATTCGCTCACTCCTTACTCCAATAGCTTATTAATTAATTAATTAATTAATTAAAATTATAATGAGACAAATTTAAAACTGAGAAATCAATTGAATAAAAAATTGAGTTCAACGACCTTAACCTGTCAAATTAAATTTAAATATTTAAAAAAAAATCCTATCCTCAATTACTCGTAAAAATTACGATTTTGGGAGATTTTCTCGGTAGATTAATTATTACCATTAACAACTAACGACCTCTTTTTGATGAGCGTATGTTGACAACGTCCAGAAAGAAAATCCAGAATATACGGCTTCTGCGGTCTGGTTTACGGGTCAATCTACGCCCGTTTTTTTGAATCAAATCCCTATTACTCATAGACCTTTCTTCGGGTTTTGACTAATCCATTCCTTGTTTTTCAAGCCATTCATAATTTTCTTTTCCTTTTCCTTTTAATTTTAAAAAGTAAGAAACATTTTTCGTGAGATTTGCTCGTTCCAAGGGGAAAAAACTGTAATATTAAAAAGAATTATATATAAAGAGTTACTTAAAATAATAAATCATATTTGAATTCAATACACGATCTCTGTAATTTTAAAATTTTAATCCATAAATAAATATTTACAAAAAGGTACTCTAAAAAGAGCATGGGATACTCATAGAAAAAATATATCAACGACCACATTTGATACAAAACGCATATCTATAATTTAATAAAAACAAAATCATAAGTTACCAAAACTCTATTGACCGTTATAGTCAAAAGACCGAGCGTTACAGGTGAAAAGAACATATTCTCAGTAATGTTTAGTTGGTAATTAATATTCGTGTTAACCGCTCAGTTGTCCCTTGCTCATACGTTAACTTGTCTCATAACTATATTCTTAACTATAAAAGAAAAAAAAAAAAAAGCCTTTTGCTTTTTCTATATACACACTTGATATGTTTCGTTTACTATTACCTTTATTCCATAATACTATATATTCTGTTTACTGTTACTTTGTAGTATTTGTGGGGGTGGGGAAGAAAAGGTTGGATGAGGTATAAAAGTACAAGAAAGGCGGTTTGGTAGCATTTGTTAGGAATTTGGTTTGGTGAGGTGAGAAGACAACATCTTCAAAGGTGAGTGTGCTGCCAATGAAGAAAGGCCGAAAGTGGGGGCTTTTTCTGCAATTTTTTCCTCTTCTTAATGCTTTTCCTCTTGACGTTTTGTTGGCTAAGATACACAAATTAAATTATTTTTAAAAATATAATTTTGGGTTGTCACCAAATTAGAAACTTATGCTGAAAAATAAACAAATTAGAATTTCTGACGTAGGATTAACAAAAAGATTAGAAAGTTACATCATTGATGCCATAGTGTATAGTGTCACAAATGGGATAAGAAAGGAGTAGGGTGAGGCCGTGAGCCGCCCTCTATACACAAATTTCCATCATCCATAATCATTCATGACTCATGTCCATGTGAGAATGTGCTATTAAGTTGATTACTTTTCGGATGGTTTTTCTTTTTTTTATGGAGAAATTATGTATATATATTTTCTCTAACATAAATAGATTTTTCTTGTCAAAATTGGATCACAAATGGCTCCATTTATATATCTATCCCCACAAAAATAAAATATAAATTATAAAGATACCCATTTGCACTTTTTTTTTTTTAGAAAATTTGGTTGAGAAAACCCAAAAATGTCCCTAGTGTAGATCTTAGTAATGCCTCTAGTCAAATATGTCACTTAACTAATGCTAGAAAATTTGCTCATTTAGGACAATGTATAAATAGGGCCCAATTGATTTCCTAAGTGCAAAATTGTTTAAACATGATGTTAGAATGTCATCATCCATTCGTGGATCAAAATTCTAATTACCCATTAACCCAAATTAATTAATTAGAAGGGTTTGCCCCTCATTGGTTGTTTCAAGATTGGTATCAATTTTACAAATCGAAGAAAATGTTTGTTGTGGTCTCAATTTAATGATTCCATTACAAGAAAATTAAAGTGTTTTTGCATGCATTGGTTAGACATATGATTATATATATATATATATATAATTACGTTTCATATCACTTGTCACATTTAATAAAATAGTTTATTCCAGGACGCTTATCACATTTGTAGTTTCAAGAAGTAATAAATTTTTTTTTCATGTTTAGCCTTTATATATGACAAATAATTATTACTTCAATTTAATAGTTTCTTATTAAATTAAGGATAATATAGTCATTTTATTAAATAACTTATTATAACTTAAACAATTTTAATAATTTTTTAAAAAAATGTAAAATTCCAAATGCGACAGATATTATAAAACAAATGTGATATTATCCTTAATAATGATGGTATGGGAAATATTTAACTTCTCCACTTAGCTTCAATATCTAATCAACTTCTTGATTTTACACTAATCCGTTGGTAAATATCACTATCAAGGTGATTAATTTGGCCAAAGCAAAGTTGTTTCATAAGGCTCTCATGTTTTGTAGGTTTCATTGATTATTTTTCTTTGGCATTGTCTTGCTAATGACAAATCAAAGTTTGTCACGGGAGTCTGGAATGTCAGTTTATGGACTTAATTATTACCATTAAGTTAAAAAAAAGACATTTATTAAGGTTTGATTAGTGCCACTAGCTTTTGTACAGACATTCAATTCATTTCTTTTAACCTACCTGTCATCATAAATAATTTTTTAAATATTAAAAATTCATTTGAGGAAATAAAAAATAATAATTTATTAGTCTAATTTTGAGGAAAATATTAAATTGATTCCACAAAATAATATTTTATTTATCAAATTGATTGCAATTTGAAATAAAGGCAGTATTGTAACTAATGAAAATTTAGGGTACTAAAAAAAGAAAATTGAACTTAGAGTATAATTATAACAGCCAGCAGAGTTTGAGGTATTTTTTTAACAATTTTAAATGTGATTTAAAGTAATTAGACAAGGATTAATAAATCATTAATTCTTAATTAGAAATATCAAGAAACAATTAATGTCCTAACAAGAAACTTTTTGAAGTAAGGGAAGGTCGTTGAGATCAATTAAAGCTCCATCTTTCCCATTGCTCATAATTTAATTTGTCCAAACAAAAATCTTCAATTAGAACGATGAAAATTGAAAAAAAAAAAAAAAAAAAAAAGTTGCTTTCAACATAAATACTCTGCACGTCCAACGCTGATATTGACTCGCCAATGCCTTTGATTGAGACGCACTGTCCATGTCTATTATCTCTGTTTAGTTTACGCCATCCAACAGCCTATCACCTATTTAATGACGTAATAAAAAAAATATATATATATACGGGTTTTTTTTTTTTTTTTAATGTTCAGGTAAAAGCATTGATTCCAAATTTCGAGTTGTTGATATTGCAGGTAAATTTCATTGGATATATACTTTATTTTCACAGATTTACCTCATTTATTGGTTTCAAAATACAAATCATTTAAAATTTTTATATAAAGATTAAATAATTAATTAATTTTTTTAAAATTATAAAAAAATCAATAGTAATTTAAGTAAATAATCATTTATGTATAATAAATAAATATAAAATTTTATATAATTTTAAAACTCAAATTTCATCTCAATCAGAACATAATTTTCTTAATTAAATCATATTTATTTTTTCAATATAAATTTGAAAAATAACATTTATGTCACCGGATTTTTTTTATATTTAAAGTATATGTACACTTTTATTTTGATAATCTCCGGTAATAAAATTTTCACAAAAAATAAGACAAGAATAACATAAAATTTTTACATAGATTTTTTTTTTTCAATGTTACCAAAAAAAAAAAAATTGTCTATATAAAAAGAACACACAAAAAATAAAATTTATCAATATAAAAAAAATAGAGGGAGGTATTACATGATTAATTTTTGTGAATTATACTAAATTCATCTATTTAGTCCCATAATAATTGCATATTTAAAGTTTTATTTTAAGGGTCAAATTTCAGGAATATTTGGAATTATTGATTATTTTATTTAAATTATAGAATAATTATTCAATAGACATTCTTATCCAATTTTTATATCATTATCATGCCATTTATGTTGGTAGTTGCGACTATTTTCCTTTTTCATCATTGACTTTCCCTCTCCAATCAAATATAATTTTTTTTTTAAAAAAAAATTATTAAGGAATTAATTTTAGAAATTACCCTTTTTCGTAGGGCGGTGGACTTTTGGAAGATGACATGACATTTAAATTTGGAATGGATGATGCATACACTGCAACCCTATCTGTCTTTCCTTGTTGAGAGAGTCCTAATGGCTAATTACTAATCCTAATCAAGTTTTGTTTTTCATAAGTTAGTATTATGATATAATAGAATTTGATACATCAATTTTTTATATTACAAAATTAACTATTCAAATTATTTATAATTATATTTTTGAAAAAATGCAATGGAAAATTCATATTAAGTTTTGCTTATATAAATTTTAAATAAATAATTGTTTAAATTATGGAAATAATGCAACTGAAGTCTAATAAAAAGGTTAAGTGAAAAAATAATATTGGGCAGAAATTTAATTAAATAATTATAAAAAGATTAAGTGAGTAATAATGTGGATTTGGATTCAGGAAATAGACGTCAAAATATTTAATATTTGCTAAAAATAAAAATTTGAAATTTAAAGAGAACCGCACCGGCTTCTCCATATTCAACGGTAATTTCTCGGATTTAATATTATATTTACTTGGTTATTTTTATATATCCGTAATAATTTTCAGTGTTGGCTGCCTGCCTGCAATTTTTTAAAATGTAATTTGGCACGAAGAAACGTAAACCAATTTAGCCTATAAGGCTATCTTATGAGTTTGGTCCTCTGTCCTTTCAATTTATATGACATTTTCCATGCCCCCTATACTGTCTCAACTTGTCATTTTTCTATTAGTTTCTGAGAATCTTATTTAATTATTGTCCGAAAAAGTTCATACATTTTCCATAAAATATTGCATTAAGATATTTAAAATACAATTTAAAAATTATCCATTTCATAAGTTTAAACACCCAAAAAAGAAATCCCCTTTGACATGATCGGATCTTTCGTTCACATGTCAGGATAAATTTTTAATAAGTTTAAACACTAAAATTTAGTTTCTTTAAAGAAATAAGAATTGACTTTCGAAACTGGGTCTATAAATGAATTTTTTTTATTACATTGAGAAAAAAAAAAAAAAAAACTATAAAGAAATTTTAAAAATTTCTATTTTCATTAATTTTGATATAACAATAGACAGCTACGTACAGTTTAAATAATTTTAATCTTCAAAAATAAATGAACTTAATTGTGCTCCGTTCTTTGAGGAATTCCAATGCACCAAAACAAACAAATAGATGAAATCAAAGAAGAATAAATAAATCCCAACAACTAAGTATGCAAGGACATGGTTTCCATTAAAGTCCCATCCGATGCCTTTTTTTTCCTCACTAAAAAGAGAACAGGTGATGACATGGCAATTTTGGCAGAGACATAAACCAAACCAAATGTCACATGACCATTTATTTATAAATAATGTTAAAGAAGGGATGCACATGTGGCCCCACTCTTCTCTCTTTCATATTACAGGAGGCAGAGCAGAGATGTTATGTGGTACACGCCATTCCACTGACCTTGCATTAACTTTCTTGGAGTCATTTTGAATTCATACCACTTGCCCTGTTTCCTTTGTAAATAGATCACAGAAGTCATGATTTTGATAAAAGAAAAAAACATAGAAGTGTAACGTAATGGTATGCGACCTGAATCCTCTTATGCTTCAATACTCAAACGAAAAAAAGAAAAGGGCATATAGACAAATCATAGAAGGCACTCAAATCAATTGAACATACAGTTTGGTTCAATTTAGTTTAGTTGACAATATGAAAACTTTTTGAAAAGTACTAATTATTACAATAGAAAACGTTAAGAAATAATTTCATATAGAAAATAAAAATAAAAATAAAAATAATTTGACTAATCAAGATGCACACACACACAAAAAAAAAAAAAAAAAAGATTTGGGTGATTTAAACTTCAAAATCATAAATTGAACCAACCTTTAATTTTTTTTTATATTTTCCAAACCAAACCATCAATTTTTCAGAATCATGATCATAGATAGTCTACACTTGTGAACATAATCTACCAAGGAAACGATTATTCAAGCATCATTATTCATAATTCTACCGTAAAACATCCTTATCAATCTTCTATAAGAAGCTCTATATCATCTAAAACAGATTACCTGTTCAAACTCCTATAGAAGCGTGGCCTTTCATTAGAAACACGAAAACAGGAAAAAAATTTCTGAACCTTCTGATATTATTTTGGACAAAAGCTTGGAGTTTACCAGTGCATAAACCAACGAAGGTAAAAAGAAAATTATGCACGTTTTGTGCGCCTCCCAACTTGAAGAGCCAACTCTGTGTCGATTTTGAGGGAGATGTCAAGTGCTTTTACAGAATGGGTCAATGCACCACTGTGAAAAAAATTAATGAGTTTTAGTAATGAAGCTCCAAGTAGATCAGTAATTTTCACTTATATGTATACTATACATTCTGACAACAGTTCAAATGCATAATCCTGCAAGTCAGAGCTGCTAATTCTAAGGAAGAATGTAATATAATATACCAATACCAATTTGAAGTTCTATCTATGCACCCATCAATTTCAAGTCAAAACCTGAAACTGCAAGGCAAAAAGCCACTACCATATATGATTGCATAGTTACCTAGAAATGAAGGTTACACCAGTCTGTCCAATTTTGTGCACTGTTTCAAGAGTAACATTGCCTGATGCCTGTTACAAGGAAACAGATAGATCATTATTTAGCCACAGAAAGGAGAGCAAAATAAGCTCAATACAATAAATAGATCCCAACATTTAGCATGTAATTATCTTCAATATAATTAAACAGTCAAATAATTGTGAAAATAATAATCAAAGTGATCCTTCTTATAGGATTCTTGAGACAGGCCATATTAACTGATAGTAAGAGCTACCTCAGTCTCAAATCTTCCATTGATCAACTCTACAGCTTGTTTAAGCATGGATACATCAACATCCCCATTAGGCAGTGGTATAACCATATTGTCCAACATTATCCGGGTCAAGGAAGTCTTTGTTTGTGATGTATAATCTAACACCTCATTCACTTCTTCAAGTGTCCTCGTCTCGACCTTGGGGGCAAAAAGAAATCAGAACAAGTAGAGATTCTGTCAAACATTGATCTCATATGAAGCTTCAAAAAAAAAAAAAAAAAATACAAGAGTCAACGATCTTTTACAACATTCAGGAAGTAAATTATGATGTAATAAGCCATGATTACATATTGGACAGACTAATAAAAAATCACAGGGTTTGGAATTGAGAAACAAGATAGATAATAAATCCAAGTTAGGTTTTGCAGATTCATCTAAAATTTGTAAGGTTGAGTTTGAGGTTTTGAAGACTACCTCAACATCCATTTGAAGGTTCCTTTGCTCTAAATACTGATCAACAGCTTTGATGGCATTTATAATACCTCCTGCTATAGATATATGATTATCTTTTATCATGACCATATCAAATAAACCCAATCTGTGATTTCTCCCTCCTCCAATTAGTACCTGTAACACGAGAGTGCTACAAAGTCAACCAAAACCTGGTATAACTGAAAGGAGAATTTATTCCTACGTAACACAAACAAGGAAGATATACGAACAGCCCATTTATCAACTAAACGTAGACCAGGAGCAGTTTTTCGAGTCTCTAAAATATATGCTGGGTGTGCAGCATCTGCCATTGCCTGCAAGAAGCATGAGAAAAAAAATATAAAAACCTCCTTTGCAAATCAAAAAGGAAATAGAAAAAAATATTAACTATTAGGTCCCCCAACTTCATTTGGTTAATTGCACACGAAAAAGTAATTTCATTTCATGGGTTAAAAGAATTTATAACTTCATCCCATTCAGTGTTCCTACCCAAATATCATGCATCAACTGTGCTCTTACATAAATGCAGGTGAAATGAAATTTTTTGTTATTTACAAACTAAATGAATGGATTGAGAAAGCAGCAATGAAAGCAAAAAATTGAGAATTTTTAATGTAAAACAACTTATTCCTGGACTGCATTCGTATCAGTGCTCTTTAAAATGTTACATTGATCATTCCCCTTTTAGATTTCCAAGCCATTATCATACACACTAGAAAAAGATAGCTGATGTATGTGCATACTTTATTGCTTTAATATAGCTTCAGACTTTTCAAAATAAAAAATGCAGATTTAAAGTAATACATCATGGTACTTGAATTTTTTGTTTCTTTTCAAAATTTAAGGAAATGAAAGAAGAAAACCTTAGTTAAAGTTGCTATTCCACTCATCCTCTGCATAAAGTTTAGTGCTACCCTTTCAGCTACAACAATATTGTGTGCTTGTCCTGCACATAAGAAAAATAAAAAGTATAGCAATAACTTCTGAATGAGCTCATCGAACAGTATGGAAGAGATTTTTGTTGCTTTATTTCCCCATTAGTTTACCAGAGACTTTTCCAAACTGCAGCCCTTTGTGAACACAATCTCCATCCTTTTGAGACCATTCCACCTAAGTTTAATGCGGATCAAGAATGACAAAGCATGCAAAACAAATAATACAAACTCATAAGAGTTGGGTGAGTTGTTACCTTCAAAGAGGGATCAACCTCATGAAATATCATCTCTGCTAGTGCGATTCCTGCAATGATCCCATCCTCTTTTGCCAAGAAATGGGCTTCCACTTCCATGTCAAGTGGTATGGTTGCCATGCAAGTCACATCTCCTGCAATTGAACAATAGATGTTGCTTGGTAATTTCTCATATAGGGAAAAACCATTCAGAATATCAGTGAATATTATTTTCTATATATATGCGATATGTGAAAACCATAAAAATCATCCTAATACAGATATTCATCTCAGCAATACAGATACATTGGAGTAGATATAATTTAACTCCTTGGTGAATTGGAGATGAAAAGTACCAAAGGAACATTAAGAAAAGTGAGGGAATCAAACCTTGATCCCCAGCATCTTCAGCAAGAGCTAGCTTAATGACGCCCTTCAAATCATAGGTAGGATGCAAAGGAGGTTTTATCGTCACAGATTGGAACATTGTATTGGGATTTCTAGCTTCAGTAGCAGACATTCTAACAATCCGCCTATGGATCAAAACTATTAAAACAATGTTCAACTATTGGATTAATAAAAAAATGTACAAAAAATTCCTTTTGAAAATGTACCTTGAAGTTGCATATAGATGAGGAAAAGTTAATGAAGAACTAAACATGATAGTAGCCATTAACTGTATTGGGCTGAAAATGTTTTACTTTTCTGAGTGGGAGCAACTGAGCTTCCAATATGAACTGCAAATGGACGACCCAAACCTAAAGGATCATCCAAACAATTCATAAATCAACAACAACAACAAAAAAAAAAAAAAAAAAAAAAAAAAAAAAAAAAAAAAAAAAAAAAAAAAAAAAAAAAAAAACCCCACGCAGAAAATGTTATTTTTTTTTTTT
>CANUEP010161462.1:0-11041 GCA_947857235.1 Jatropha podagrica
TTGATGCCATATAATAAAACACATGGATAATTGGCTTTAGTGCAAGTGGGAGATTGTTAGTTATACGCCCTATAGCCAATTTGATTAGTTATATTTTGGGATATAATATTTCATGTAATAAATATTTAATTATTAATAAAAAATATTTATTTATCTTTTATATTCTATTGATTGAATCTTGGTAAAAGATAAAGTCCATGAGACAATATTATTTTGCAAAATAAATTATAATGTGGTTATAATTATGAGTTTTATATTTGCATTAAAACAATGTCTCTAGATATTCCTGATCGATGTTCTCCTCATTATTGGACAATGATTAGAGCTATTGAGACTGACACATATTATGTTCTTTCCTTAAGGAAGCAACCGTTCTCATAAGCTGAGATATGTGTGATATCTAGAACTAATATGTAGGTACTTGTTATTTAAACAAGTTCACTAAATTGACCTGCATGAGAATTCCATATGAAGAGTTACCTGTGTCTATGTAATACTCAAGTGATGGTTGTGTAAGTGATCCTTTGACTTGAGATTACTAAGCTGTCTTATATAGGGATGACTATGTTTTGATTCTTTGTTCACATTATTCATTATATGAATAATAAGCAACGATTAATTAGACATAGTAGGAACTGTATGGAGATACTTGTGTAATCAAGAGAGGATTCATCACCCTAGGTAAATTAGAAAAAATGTTTTAATTGTTCTCTATTAGTATTGATTAAGAAATCCTTACACAAGGTGGAATGAAATTAGCAAATGAGATTTGAAATTTCATTTAACTGATCAATGACTAAGGTTAAGAGAACTAACGTGATTTAGTAAAACAGACACACTCCATGCCTAATTACTAAATCGGAACATTAATGATGAAGAGATATTAATTACACTGAAAAATCATGCACTGAAAGGTTAAGTCAAATCACTTTGACTTTTCAGATATTTGGGTTGTTTTGACATGTTGCTAAACAATATACTTGACCTTCAAATATTAATTAGTTAATATTTATTGCCAACATGTTTGGAACCTAGAAGATCACACACATAATAATGGATATGAGAAAGTGAAAACAAGAAATCAAATCAAGTATAACTTGATTACAAATTAAGTTTTGTGAAGTTAAGGATAAAATTATAATTTATATTTGATTACAATTTTACCTAGATTATTAAGTATTGACTTAATTAATTTATGTCTAAAATTTATTAAGATAAATTTTAGATTAAATAAACCTAATATTTCAATTATGATTTATTTATTCAAATAGTTAAATAAATAAATATAATTAATTAAATTGAAAATCTTAATAATATATGTATTATAATTTATTTATTTAAATTGTTTAAATAAATAAATAGGCACATATATATTTAGTTATAATTTATTTATTTAAAAAAGTTTTAAAAAATAATTATAATTTATTTATTTATGACCTAGGATTTTTCTATATAAGGTTTAAGAAATAATATAGATAATATATGGGTTGAACATGAGAACAAGAGTTGTTGCTCATAGCCACAAAATAAAATAGAGAACCTATGATAGCTAGCACCATCGTATGCTCTAATCTCTTAACCCTTTAAAAGTAGTTTTAGAGTTTTTCGATTATCCATTTGTGTGGATACTGCTAGAGGCCGGATGTTTGGACGGTTTGTGGTTTGCGACAACCTAGCCCTGTTAATCGAAATTTTGAAAAATCTATAAAAGAGGTATTTTTCTAAATATATTTTATTGCCTTATTCGTTTAAACGGATCCCTGTTGACATAATTAATTATTTTAATTATATTATTCCGCTGCACATATTTGATATTGAATCCTAACATCCGAGAGATAGTTACATAATTATTATTAAGTTGCAACCTGAAGTTTACAAAGTTTATTATCAATATGCAACCAGAAGTTTGCATGATTATTTGCGTAAATAATTTGATTAAGAATATAATTTCTAGACTATGATATTAAGACAATTTAAGCTTGAGAATGATGATGAATTTACACATTAGGCCTTTAATAACTATGACATGTGTTAATTGAAATAATTATAAGGCAACTTGTTGTTGCTTCTACTTATGCTCAAAATGATTTAGTATAATCATTTGTTAAATAATTGCAAAGATTATTATGAGAATGAAGATCCTTATTTTATAGAGGGATGTGCTACTAAATTTAATAGTACTTATTTGCATAAAACTAAATAAGTTATTATAAGTTCTTCTCTTTATAATTAGTTTTGGATTAGAAATATTACCCATCGACAATTTTAAATTTGATGTTCTAATTATTCCACCCTAAGAGTTTACTATTTCCCAGTAGTTATCAGAAAGGCTGTCGTTGTTCTGGCATTGGACGATTGTGTTTCGCTTATTGGGACGCTACATAGGTTACAAAGCTTTTTGTTCTCGTATAGAATCGCTTTGGAAAATATCTCAAGCACAAGTATGGGAGTTGGGCAATGGCTACTTTATAGTGAAGTTCTCCAACGAAGATGATTATCGACATGTTTTCTTAGACGGTCCTTGGATAGTCCTGGATAGCTACCTTATGGTTGAACCCTGGCATTCTAATTTTGATATTTTAGACACTTCAGTTCGTGTCATCACAGTTCGGGCAAGACTCCAAAGGTATCGCTCCATCTCTATCACGAGGCAGTTTTGCGTGCTATTAGTGCCACTATTAGAAGGGTGGTTAAAATAGATTATGATACAAGCGATCTAACCAGAGGAAAATATTCCAGAATAGTAGTGTCAGTTAATCCGCAAGCTTCGATTGTTGCCCAATTTCGATTGAATGGTAAAATCTAAAAAGTCAAGTGCGAACGTTTGGCGGAGCTTTACTATGATTATGGTCGAGTTGGTCACCATGATTCTTATTTCCTTGAGGAAAAGTTTGATGAAGTTCCAAAGTAGTCAACTAACATTGACAGGAATGTTTTGGAACAAGCTCAACCTAAGTATGGCCCATGGATGGTGGTTGCTAGGAAGGGGAGAAAGCCGATGTCTCACTGTGATGAGGGTCCCCTCAATGTCAAGGGCACCTACTTCTCTATGCTAGAGGTTGAGAAAAACAATAATCCCTTGTCACAGTTTCAGGTTAATGGAAATTCTTCAGTTGGCGAGAAGAATCAGCCTGTGCATGCCTTGTCAACTTTGCATGGAAATAAAAGAGATAGCACTGCCAGGAATCAAAAGAGGAAGGATCTTATGGCCTACACAGAGTCCCAGCCAGATGTTCATCGACGTAAGGAGCAGGGTTTTGAGACACAATGTGATTTCTTTGCATACAAAAATTCAGTGTCGACTCAGAGGGGGGTGGAACAGCAAATTTTGGATCGGACTCGCCAGTCTGTCATTGATGTTGAGGACCTGTCTGCTGAGAGTTTCCATTTTCATTCCCAGGTGGCAGTATCTGATCCCATCATCCAAGTTGACAATGTTTTGGATGTTGATTCAAAAAAAGCAAGTCACCACCAACCTCCTGATATATCCTCTATGGAAATTACCCCTTTTGAAACTCTCAATCAGCACATTGGCCCAAATATAATGGACTAGACAAATGGGGACTGTGATGGTGATCTCTCATTGGACGAGGAAGATGGACGGGACCTGTATCTTAGGGACTGATTGGTTCTTTCAACCTTTGCTTTTTGTGATGTTTATGATTTGGAACTGTCAAGGTGCATGTAGCACCTTATTTTCTCAATCTTTGAAGCTGTTATTGGAGGTTCATAAGCCTTCAGTTCTTGTCCTTTCTGAGATCTGTATCAGTGAGAGGACAACAAATTCTTTTATTAAGTGTTTAGGCTTTCCTTTTTCTCACCAAGTGGAGGCTTTGGGTTTTTTAGTTGGGATATGGATTATGTGGAGGGATTTGTGCTCTATTCAGATTCTCCATAGCCATAGACAATTCATCCACTGCTGGGTTTTTATGTTTAGAAGATTTTGATGAATTTTACGGCTATTTATGCTAGCCCTATAGAGAGTCATCATGCTAGTTTATAGCTTATGCAACAGCAGCTTAACTGGGATTCGCTTACCCCTTGGCTATTAGCTAGTGACTTCAGTACCATCCTTTCTTCCTCGGACAGGTAAGGTGGTCCCAGCAGGAGATTTGGCATTAATCGAAATTTTGTGTCTTGGTTTGATTCCTCTTATTTAATGGATTCATGCTTCAAGGGACTAAAGTGTACTTGGAAACATGGTAATTTATTAGAGAGACTGGCTTGGGCCTTCTACAATGCAGCATGGAATGTCAAATTTCCAGAAGCTTGTGCTTTTCATTTGCCCCGTGTACAATCTGATCACACACGGCTTTTTCATAAATTACACAACTATGTTCCTATAAACAATGCAGCTCGGCCTTTTAGATTTCAGGCAGCTTGGCTTTCTCACGAAAGTTTTAGTTCTGTCATGGGAAGTTCATGGAATAAGCATGGGTCGATTTTAAGCAATTTGGTCCATTATGCTAAAGAATTGCAAAATTGGAATATTGCTGTTTTTGATAATGTTTTTGTCAGAAAAAAATCTCTTAGCTAGAATCGTAGGCATTCATATAGAGCTTTTGCATTTCGACCTTCTAGTCGTCTTCAGTTGTTGGAATTTTCCCTTTTTCAATAAGAACTTGAGAAGGTTCTGCACCAAGAAGAACTTATCTAGTTTCAAAATCTCATGCCGAATGGATTAAATGTGGGGATAGAAATACTAGTTATTTTGATTTGAAGACTCTCAAAAGACGAAAAGCTAATCGGATAGAGATGCGTAAATTTGACGATGGCAATTGGGTTTTAGATCAGGCTACTTTAACAAATATGGTTATTATTTACTTCTCGTCGCTTTATCAGGAAGAAGTTACTGTATCTCCGAGTTTTCATATCTGAGGTATGTTCCTTTTTATTTTTGTCTTCGCTTTTGATCCGCAAATGCTTCCTCTTATGGATGATGAGATTAAGTGAGCTTTATTCTCCATGAATGCAAAGAAAGCGCATGGTCTTGACAGCTTTCACGCGGATTTTTCTAAAAAATTTTGGAATTTAGTGGGCCTTTTCATTTTTAGTGAGGTTCACAAGGTGTTTTATGGCATCTTGCTCCCCCTCTCAGCTTAATCGTACCGCTTTGGTCCTCATCCGGAAAGTGGAAAGTCCTCTCATTTCTCATTTTCAGCCTGTAAGCCTTTGCTCAGTGGTGTATAAACTGGTTACTAAGGTGGTGCTTAATCAGATTAGAAGTATTATGCTTGAGGTGATTGATCCTGCCCAAACAAGCTTTATTCCTAGTAGAAAACTAATAGACAACATAGTTATAGCTCAAGAGGTCATTTATACCATGAGAAGGAAAATTGGTAAGTAGGGATTTATGGCCATTAAGATTGACTGGAGAAAGCCTATGATCGTACTCGTTGGGAGTTTCTACATGATTCATTTTGAGATGTAGGATTTTTCGATTCTTTGAGTAACATTATCATGGGCTGTGTTTCTTCCTCTTCTATGCAGCTTTAATGGAATGGAGAGCTCATAGAGTCTTTCGCGCCCTATCAGAGTCTTAGGCAAGGTGACCCTTTATTGCCTTACCTTTTTGTGATTTGTATGTGTAGACGTAAAATTTGTTCTTGCAATTAAAAAGCAAATAATTACCAAATACAAATTGTATTTGTGATGTAGTGGATATAATCTCTAGTGAAATGTTCTATTGCAATGAAGGTTATCCTCTGATTCTTCTCTTTGTCGAGAGCGCAATTCAAGGGTTGAGGGACTTGATCTTGAATACGATTCAACAGCCGAAAAACTTGATATTGAATTGATGCAGAACGTATGTTTGACAATTCAAAGGGTCGTGGAGACTTGATCTTGAATTGACGTAGAACTTTGATCTTGGGACTTGAGAAAGAACTTTTGAGTCTTGAGTTCGACAGAGTTTTGAGGCTTCTTTTTTGTCCTTTTCTCTACCAGTCTTGTGCATGTATATGTGTGTCCATCCCCCATATGTGAAGAGAGGCATCCTATTTATGGAGATTTGAGGGAGTCCCCCTATAATCTGATTGGCCCACTTGGCAAGCCCTCATTGGTTGCGCTGTGTCACCTAATTCATGTGGACGCCTGACTTATTAGCCAAGATTTAATTTAATTGGTCCACTCGGTTAATTTTTGTTAGACTTTACTACATTATTTATTTATGCAGTAAATGATATTTATGTAATAATTTTATTTTAATAACCATTTAAATATTTTGATGGGTTATTAAAATAAACTATTTAATTTAAGTAACCAATAATTTAATTGCCTAATCAAAATAATTAAGTTAATAATTAAATTAACTAAAATAAAATTTAGGTGTCTATAGTATGGAAAGGCTGTCGTAAGCTATTTCTGTGGCAATTTCTCAAGAGTTCTAGAAGCCTGTTCAATTAAACCGTGGGGTCCTTTGCTTTCTCACCTGTTTTTTGCAGACGACATTTTCTTATTTGTGGAAGTGTCAAAGGACCAAGTTGGTGTTACTAAGGGTGTCTTGGATGAATTTTGTGCTTGCTCTAGGCAAAAGCTTAATTAGTGTAAGACTAATATTTTTTCTTGAAAAATGTGCATGCTACTAAACGCAGTAATCTATGTTTTGCCCTTTGGTTCCGTGAAATTCTAAATTTTGGCAAATATTTTGGCATGCCGCTTCTTCATGGTCGAGTGACAAAGCAAACTTATCAATATATTTTGGATTCTATTTCCAAAAAGTTTGTTGGCTGGAATGCCTCTCAGCTCACTCTTGCAGGTCGAATTACCTTGGCTCATATAGTCCTTGATGCCTTAGCTATTTTTTCCATGCAAACTATTAAGCTCCCTATTGCGGTTTGCGATTCCATTGAAAAAAGTTGTCCCAGGTTTATTTGGGGTTCAACTGACAATCCGTGAAAAATGGCTTTGGTCCTGGGATAAAGTTCAGCTTCCTAAAGCAGTTGGTGGCCTTGGGTTTAGGTAGTTATCTTCTCTCAATGAGGCTTTTTTTTAATGAAACTTGGGTGGGGCTTAATTTCTAGACCGTAAGACCTTTGGATTGGTGTGATTTGTCCTAAATATAGGGTGGATAATGAATTGATTCCTGATTCTTTTAAAGAGTCTTGTTTGTCTATTATTTGTAAAGGTATCCAACTTGTTATGCCTTTGGAGTGTAGGGGGCTGCTTTAGTCGATGGGTAGTGGATGAACCATCAGATTTTGGATTGATGCATGGCTAGAAGCTCACTTTGTTCTTTTGAATTTTGCCATTGCGAATGTCCCTTCCTAGATGCAATCGGCATGCCTGGCTTCATATGTGAATACTAGTGGTACATGGGATTGGGATACTTTGAAGAGTTTTTTATCTGTGGATGTTTTGGTGAAGATAGCTGCTGTGCTTCCTCCTTTGAGATTGGAGAATTGATTCTCCTTTTTGGGGTTTGACAAGCTCAAGGAATTTCTCTATAAAATCGGCTTACTCTTCGTGAGTGGCTAATGTGGATCATCACGTCGATCCTTTATGGAAGAAGATATGGGTTTGGAAAGGTCCTCAACAAATAAGAGCATTTCTTTGGCTTTTATTTCACAATCATCTGCTTACTAATGCAGAAAGATGGAGCAGAGATTTGAATAATTCTCCCCTTTGCCCTTTTTGTTCTGTTGATGTTGAGTCCTCTATCCATGTTCTGTGTGATTGTGTTTTCGCACGTTAGGCCTAGTATTTTATTGTTAATCCTTTAGATTGGGATTAGTTTTTTAATCAAGAGTTTTCTGTTCATGCATGGTTGGATTAGAATTTTAAGAGGAAAGGATTTATAGATTTTCAAGGCAGTTGGCAACTATTTTTTGGTACTGTTTGCTAGTTGCTATGGAAAAGTAGAAATAATAGGATTTTTAATGCCCAGAATTGCCCGTCCCATATGTTGGTACATAGGGCCCACCAGCTCATGAATGAGTATGCTTGCATGGATACATCCTTGTGTTCGGTTATGCCTTAAGTAGATTTTAAGGTTAACTGGGTTTACCTGACTGTTTCTAGATCAGGGTTCTTTAAACTTAATACTGATGGTTCTTTGCCTTCTCAAAATGGCTTAGCTTTTGGTGGTGGTTTAATTCGAGATCAGCTGGGGCTATATAGCAAATTGGTTTTATTATGAATCGTGGCTCCACTTCAGTGTTGGGAGTAGAATTGTGGGCTCTTCATTCTGGTATTCAAATGGCTCTGACTAATAATTTCCATCAAGTGGAGATTAAATGTGATAGCTTACTTGCTGTTAATTGTGTCTAGGGATTAGTTGATCCTTTGGTGACTTTTCATTCTCTTGTTTTCTGAATTAAAGGTCTGCTCTAGCTAGGCATTGCCTTTCAGATGCGCCATGTGTTTCATGAGGCCAACTTCTATGCAGATCGGCTTTCAAAACATGGTTCATATTTTAGTCTTGTTGTCCACTTGCATCATTCCCCTCCTCAAAGTCTCTCTACTTTGCTTTCACATGATTTAATTGGAGTTAGCCATCTTCGTTAGTTGGCCTTCTCTCTTTGTGTAAGCAAAAAAGAAAAAATTTTAGTCATTATTATCCAATAATGATATAGCTAATTTAGTTCTTTAATAATTGTTTTTGCCGAAAATTTGATGACACTTTATAATTTGGAATGTCCATATTTTATTAATCGTATTATCAACACAGTTCATATAGGTCATCCGTCCGGCAACTCACTATAATTTTCCATTGGCCATTTCTAATATTTCACAATCACAATATTGATACTTAGTGTTACTTTAATTAAACTCATCAATGCAAGTATTTAAACATTTGGTTGTACATACATATATCATTCTTGCATATATACGTGTGTTTGTATGCGCGTGCGTGCGCGCTTCATAAAAAATTGAACAATCTTACACCTCTATGCTTGAAATCCCATAGGAGTTCAAATCTAATGTTAATTTATGGAGTTTCTACCTTAATTTATCAGAAATAGCTCTGATAGTGGCTCTCCCTCTGCCACTAACCGTAGCTGCTCCAAACTTCGAAGCAACCGCAAAGTAAATGATCACTTTATAGCTTGGAGCCACTGGGATTGGCAAGAATCACCGGCAAAGTCAATGAACAAGAGTTGTTAAGGAAGATAACTCTATTTTGTGCTATAAGGAGCTCTTTCTATGACGAAGAGGATTGGAGAAAGAGTTGGCCATGTGAGAAAGAGCTGGTCACCACCATGCATTAATGATTGGTGGTCAGAAAAAGGGGAGAGGGAATTGGGTTTGTGATTAGGCGAGAGAAGACAGACACGAGGGTCGAGAGGTTTTCTCTATATGTTTTTGCTACTCATTCTCTTTCTTTCTTTTTACTTTCCTTTCAAATTTCTCTTTTATTTGTTCTTACATGTGTTTGTAATAATATTTTAATATTTAACTAGATAATTGAGAAAATTCTCGATTCGGGAGTCTTGATCATAGGTTTTTAGGCTTTTTAGGCTTAGGTCCAATTCTTCGAATTTGGGCTTGGAGTTTAATTGTCCAATACTCATAGCCCATGTAATCGAAAATTTAGAATTTCTAATTTTCAATAAAATTCAAAAGTTTTAAAAGTAAAATTAAGAGTCATTTCATATATATATATATATATATATAACAACACCCCACCCCCTCCCCCTCTTCCTTTAACTTGGGGGAACATCAGAAATGGCTATATTAGGTCATTTTCTTGGCGCAACTTGATTTGGATCCAAGCCTTATCCATCTTGATATTATCATGCTCTGAAGTAAGGCTTCAAGTTATTGATAGAATCCCACTTCTATTCGCGTAAGTTTCAAAAGTCACATAAATTAAAGATGATTCTTAAATGATGATTGGAATTGAAAAATGTGCATAACTTTTCAAAAAAGCAATTAAGAATTAGGGCGCATACGTAAAAGTTACAAATGTTTGACCAAAATAGATTAAGAAGAGTCAATTAAAGAGAACAAGAAAATGAGATGAACAAACATGTTAAAGATTTCAACTAACATAAATGATTCGATATATTTTGGGAGGGACTTTTATTAGGAGCAATTGATAAAATGGTTGAGCAATCAATATAATGGGATGAGCAATAGATTGGTCTGGGCAATAAATAGAATGAGATAAGCCATAGATTATCTAAGCAATCAATAGAATGATATGAGCAATCAATACAGTAGGATGAACAATGGATTGGTATGAAAAATTAATATAATGGACCTACTTAATATTGAAACATATATAGTATGATATTAACATATTATTATGAAAAAGATATAATATGCTATTACAATATAAAGTAATTTACCATAATTTTTAAAAATTTTAATTTTAATTGTATATTTGAATTTATTTGATAATATTATTTAAATTATTATTCAAAGAACTATTTATTTAATTTTTAAAATTTAAAAATACCAATGTAAAATATTTGCTTAAGCAAATGAAATTATAAAAATACATCTTAGACTATCATTTACAATAAAAGGAGAAAAAAAACTTTGAATAAATTTAAAATTTACTTAATTTAATTTTATATTATTTTTAAAAACATTAAAATATAATCATGAGTTATAATATTATAACCATCTTTTGAATAAGTTAAATATCATGCATTTATTCATTATAATTCTAAAATTTTTTAAAGTTGTTAGGTTTTAACTAAATAATAAATAAAAAATAATTTAATTTAATTATAAATTTGTAATATTATTCTATATTTTAATATTTACGTGTATTTTTGTAGATTCATAAAATGAAAATCAAACCTAAAAGTAAAAATTCAAACTTAAAACTAAAATTAAATTAAAACGACTTGTTTTTATTATAATGCTAATTTACGGGGATGGATATTGAACTCAAGCCAAATGATTGGGTTACAAATGTGCATTGCCACCAAGCTATGAAAAAAGTCATAAAAACCTGATTCATTAATTTTTTCATAGGAGCTAGGGTCGCAACGTGGCCGGGGGGGGGGGGGGGGGGGGGGGGGGGGGGGGGGGGGGGGGGGGGGGGGGGGGGGGGGGGGGGGGGGGGGGGGGGGGGGGGGGGGGGGCG